>PVKA01055795.1:0-10163 GCA_004027165.1 Ctenomys sociabilis
CAACAAATGTTGGAGAGGTTGTGGGGAAAAGGGAACACTTCTCCACTGCTGGTGGGAATGTAGACCAGTACAACCATTGTGGAGGTCAGTATGGAGACTCCTCAAAAGAATAGGACTAGAAATCCCATTCAAGCCAGCTATCCCCCTACTGGGAATTTTCCCAAAGGATTTGGATACATTGTATCATAGAGATATATGTGTACCTATGTTTATAGCAGCGCAATGTGTGATAGCAAAATCTTGGAAACAACCAAGATGTCCATCCCATGAGGAATGGTTGAAAAAGATGTGGCATTTCTATATAATGGAGTATTACTCAGCTATTAAGAATGAAAAGTTCTAAGCATTTATACTGAAGTGGATGCCACTTGAACATATACTCATAAGTGAAATAAACCAGACACACATGTGTAAATATCGTATAGTCTCCCTAGTATGACAAGCAAAAAGCAGAAATACAAAAGGAAATGTATAACAAGTAAAATCAATTGAGTCAGATAAGGAAAAGTGAATAGCATATGCTGCAGGATACTAATGAGCTTTTCTTCTGGATGGTTAACAACCTAAGATCACAAGTCAGAGTTGGAGAAATAAAAAAGCCACAAGGCCAGCCAACATTTTGGCCCTAGCCTTTCAAGGTCAGCGAAGACTCAGGACATGGGAAAACCTGTACTGCAACATCATGAAACTCAGGTGAGCTCCAAATTTTCTGAACAAGGAGATTATGGAGCCACAGAGGAAAGAGATTGAAATTCTATAGTGTGCCTGGGGAGAGTCAGATGAAGAGAAAACTTTCTCTCAAGCTCTCACAGAGAGCAAACTGGTCAAGCCTTGGCCGTGACTCATCCACATGGATGACACAGACAAAGGAACTACAGAATAATATACAGGACTACAAGATAAACCTTGAGAGGACTTCACTGACCACATAGGAAATATAAAGTTCATGTGTTGGTATATAAGTCATGATCTATCTAGGTCTTTACCATCCAGCAGAAAAGTATAAAAATGAAGTATACATCGTGGGGCCATAATATTAAGCTGAGCTGTAAGGGGCTATGGTCGACAATTTCTTTGAATGAACTCACTATTGTTGTAGAATGCTGGACTGTGTTGGATTGTGGTGTCGAGTTCAAGCACCTAAGTTAGTTGAATGACAATGGAGTGCCCACCTTTGACAGGTGTAGACAAAGGAAGGGGTGTAGAAAGAAAATATCATGATGTGTGTGTATAGACGGTACAGTTGGGATAGATAACGATGTGCTTCTACATAATTCTATGAGAGGCAAGATCTGCACTAATGGTGGTTGGACAGGATATTATGTCGGCTTCTAGTACTACGGTCATCCACTAGGAAAATAATTATTGAATTTTTGATATAATTCAGGTATAAAAAATAATATAAGTAAGCAGCTACACTCTTAATTCACTGATAGGAGATATCTGCTGAAATAATATCTGTAAATATAATATCATGTATGCACCTTGTACAATACCAAAACATTATGAGAACAGTTTGCAATGTATTAATTTAAAACATATATAAAGAACTGAAAGTGGTCAGACATCCAAATTCAAAGACCCAGTCAAAAAATGGGCAACTGAGATGAATAGACATTTTTCAGAAGAAGAACTAATGACAAAGAAATATCAGCAAAAAGGTTCAACTTCATTGGTCATTTGTGAAATGAAAGTTAAAACAATGCTGAGATCCCATCTCACTCCAAGAAGAGTGGTTATTATCAAGAAAACAATGAAGAAAAGATGCTGGCATAGCTTTGAGGAAAAAGGAATCTTTCCATTGTTGGTGTAGTGTAACCACCATGGAAATTAATGTGGAGATCCCTCAAAAAACTAGGAGTAGAAGTTCTATTTGGTCCAGCAATTCCCCTTGTGGGTTTCTTCACAGAATAATTGATAGAAAACAAAAACAGTTATATATATGCTCTCACATTTAGAGTGGCCCAGTTTGTAATAACTAAACCTTGGAAACAAGCAAAATGGTCATCGACTGATGAATAGATAAAAAAGATGTGCTTTTTAAAATAATGTAATTCAATGGTAGACAAAGATAAAATTAAGACATTTCTATACACATTGTATATATTTATTCTTTTATTCCCCATTCCAATCCTCACTTTTCAAGCCCCTGCCACTCCCTACTCACTTATCTCTCTTTTCATATTTTATCCTTTTCTCATTTTATCTTTCCTGATCTGACCCATTCAAATTTCCTTTTCCATTTTGAACACTTTCTTCCTACTTCACAATGTCTATTGTACATTTGTGTTCTTCTTTACATTTACATTTTCTAACACCAGAGACATAATGTGATATTTACATATACATTTGCAATTTAACTTATTGTGGTCTCAAAATCCATGCACATATTTGGACATTATACATGACATGCATCTTCAGATGTGGTTTCAGAGTTAAAGGTGGTAACACTTTATGGTTTATATAGAACTTATCATGGGCCTTCCAACAGCCCAGAGCACATGAAGTCCATGGTTTTCCTAGCTAAGGTCTACAGTTAGAAACTGAACACTCAGTTGTTCTTCAGACCACTTCCATATTTCTATATGGCCTTCAGGTGCTCAACTTCCACAAGATTTTCATCAAGTTATCGATCAAGACATCAAGCTGTGTTCTAGGAACAAAAGGGCAGGCAAGTGAAAGTTACCCTTCACTTTCTCAAGGGAAAGAGAAAGAAGCCCAAACTCAGAAACTGGACTGCATGCATTTATTTAGAAGGAAATGGAGGCTTCTTAAAGGTAGTGGCTTTTAGAGTGATGGCTGCACAGCACTGCACTACAAGAAGAGTCTTCCATCTCTCTTGGTGACATTGTTGTTGGTGTGGCAGCCAGATGGAACCTTAGATACTGGTGACAATAAGAAGAAGAGGAGAAGTCACAGGAGACACCTGAAAGGGAATATCAGGGTAAAGATGATGGGGCTTCAGGTTTGAAGAAATAGAGAAACAAAGGCAGCCCCAAAACAAGTAACCCATTCTGCCCTGACCTCCCTTTAGTCCCCTACACAGCTATACTCACTGTCAGTTCAGTCATCGATGCACTCCTCTGTGGGAAGAAAAAACATGAGAGGAGAAGAGACAAAGGTGTTTGTGTGTGTGTGTGTGTGTGTGTGTGTGTGTGCGCGCGCATTTAATCCCAGGATGCCAGAACCCATGGAGTCACTGCCCCTATTTGTTTCAGGTTCAGTCTGGCTGAGCTATATATGCTCTGATCCGGAGCTTTCCTAAATTATGGGCCAGTAGATGTAATCCTCAAGAACTGAACCTCACAGAAGCTTAGAACAAAGGCCTCTGTTCTGTTTACTTGTTGAGTTCTTCAGCCCCTCAGCTGCAGGCTCTGAGTGGCCTGACTGGACTCTCTACTTAACCATGGCCCCTAATGCATAGACATTCCCTGTGAGGAATGAATATGACCCACGTGAGATGAGAAGTAGGCAGTATAACAAGACACAATCTGTGAACAAAAGGTGGCCCAGGATAGAAGGTTCAATGTGTGGACAAGAACTGACCCAGGATACCAAGAACCAAAGTAAAGATATAATATTGTCCAGGAGAGTGAGACATGAAAATGAGAATGTGGGACTGAAACAGTCATCTGGCCTATCTTTGGCTGACCTGTCAGGAGACCACTGGGGCCAGAATCTCTGGGGAATTACAAGCCCCTGTTTGGTCATTACCACTGCTCCAGTGACCAGAGCAGGGGACTGACTCTCCTGTGCTTTTCTTGATAGGATGGCATCAGGCCTGGAGAATCTCCCATCCCCTTCTGTTCTCCCCAGCTTCTGTTTACCTGTGGGGACTGGGAAGTTGATATTGTCCTCGGTGAGTCTCAGAGTCTTTGCAAATTTGATGAAGCGCTTCTTCAACGCAGGGCTCAGGTCCGTAGTTCTCCCTGTGGTCAAGATAATTGGTAAGTGGTCAACAGACAGACACTGTAATTTTTTTCAAGTTTCATAACACATGGTCTTGCTATATACTTCAGATTGGCCTTAAACTCATACTTCTACATTAGCTGCTCCAATTGCTGGGTTGGGAGGTGTGTACTGCCATGGCTGGCTCAGTTTATAAATATTTTTGAATGATCAAATGAAGACACATAACCTTTCCAATGGAGTATCTGAAAAAAAAAAAAAAGACATTTTCCTTGATGGGAGCCCAAATTGGAGAAGACTTTAGAGTCTTGAGTGATGGAGAACCACTCACTCATGTGTTACCAGGAGCCAGGTCTCAGAAAAATGCCTGGTCCATGTTAAGCCTAAGATGTTTGATATTTAGATGGATAGTGAGGTTGTATGGTAATAACAATAAGCTTCTCTCCTGGAGTGTTAACCACCTAAGTTTGCAGACCAAAAATTTGAGAAAAAGGAAGGCTGCAAGGAGAGCCAACATTTTGGCCCTAGCCTTTCAAGGTCAATTATGACTCAGGGCATAGTAGAACCTGTACTGTAACAACATGCAACTCAGTTGTGTCCTGAACTTTCTGATTAAGGAGATTATGAAGCCACAGAGGAATGCGATAGATGATCTATAGTGTGCCTAAGGAGAGTCACATGGAGAGAAAACTTTCCCTCGGGCTGTCAAAGAGAGCAAACTGGTCAAGCAAGGGCCATGACTAATCCATATGGCTCACACAGACAAAGGATATACAAACTGTGCCACAAGGTCTCAGAATAAATCTTAAGGGGATTTGACTGACCTTAATCAGATACAAAAGATATAATTCTTGTTATATCGGTGTTGCTTTATCTTGATCTTAATCACCCAGCAGAAAAGTATAAAAATGAAGTATACATCTCAGGGCCATAATATTAAGTTGAGCTGTAAATGGCTATGGTCGACAACTTCTTTGAATAACTCACTATTGTGTTGGAATGCTGGACTGTGTTGGATTGTGGTGTCGAGTTCAAGCACCTAAGTTAGTTGAATGACAATGGAGTGCCCACCTTTGACAGGCGTAGACAAAGGAAGAGGTGTAGAAAGAAAAAATCATGATGTGTGTGTATAGACAGTACAGTTGGGATAGATAACGATGTGCTTCTACATAATTCTATGAGAGGCAAGATCTGCACTAATGGTGGTTGGACAGGATATTATGTCGGCTTCTAGTACTACGGTCATCCACTAGGAAAATAATTATTGAATTTTTGATATAATTCAGGTATAAAAAATAAGATATGCAACTAGCTACACTCTTAATTTACTTATAAGAGACATCTGCTATAATAATGTCTGTAAGTATAATATCATGTAGGCACCTTGTACGATACCAAAACAGTATGAACACAGTTTGCAATGTATTAATTTATCGAATCTGTCTTGTTAAGGTGTCTTAAAACTGTCTGATTGATATTTGTACTTCAATAAAATAAAAAATAAATTTAAAAAAAAGAAAGAAAAAAAACCAGTTTGCAATGTATTAATTTATGAAATCCAACTTGTCAAGGTATCTTAAAACTGTCTCATTGATATTTGTACTTCAATAAAACAAAAATTAAAAAAAATGAAGTATAAGAAGTAAGGCCATATTATTATGCTGAGCTATAAAAGACTCAAGTCCACAGCTTCTGACATTGCCAGACATGCAGAAAACCAAATACTATTAAGGACTACAGGACTATTTTTGGAATATTTTGCTAAATTCACTCACCTATAATATTTAAATGACAAAATTAAACAAAAAAGAGGCTACAAATGAATGAGCAACTGTGCTCGCTTTGGCAACACCTATACAAATGAATGAGCATTTTGTATCTGTATATTCAAAATAATTAAGTCAGATATACAGCTATATTCTCTTAATTCAATGAATAGAGGGATCTGCTCTAATAGTGTTTGTAAATAGAATATCATGTCCACATCTTGTACAACAAATAACCATTAAGAAAATAATGTACAATGTATTAATTTCTGAATCTGTTGTATTAATTTGATTTGAAACTCTCTCATTGCTATTTGTTTTTGGATAAAATTATGGAAAGAAAAAGAAGAAAGATGGAGTAAGCACCCACCATAGAGAATTGTCTTGTAATACACCTTGAATCTGACGATCTTCTGTACGTAAACCACAGCAAACTGACTGTAGTTGGTATCTGCCACTCTCATGGTGTAGCTCATTAATCCACGGTGACCTGCACTGTGAACAGTGGAGTTAATTCTGCCATAGTGACAATGAGGGGACTATCTCCATCCTATATGACCAGTCAACATGGATGGCTTCCTACACTTCAGAGCCTGTGGAGAGAAGCAGGTCAGCCCTCAGCCTTCTGGAAGGACTCTAATCTCAATCCCAGGGCCCTCTCAGGACATACTTGTCAAATTCTTCAAAGTGAAATGTCCAGGCTGGAAGTCTGAGACAACTGTTTCCACAGAATGTTCACAGATCTGGTCCCTGTTGGAGAGGGAAAAAGAGGAGGCTAAAAACAGACTTGTCAAAGCTAGGCCTGATTGGGTGGTAGAAGGGTAACTTGGGTTGCACCAAGGATTCTGAGGCCTTAATGGAGTTCAGCCCATGACATCTTGTTCCACAACATGGGAGGGGATCTACATGGCCTCAACCATAGCCCTGGGTTTTCCCTGCAGAGCCTCTGCTTGGTGTGTTCCAGGGACTATTTGAGCTACACTACTGGCCACACTGTAACAACTGCTGCCTGTTCCTGGAGAAGGCCAAGCCTTTGTGATGCACGGAATCTGGCACTGTGTGGTGTTCTTATTTTGGCTGCTTTTCTTCCCTATCTCCTAGTAATTTATTGTGAACTTTACTGGGCTCCTTGCTAGGATCTACCCTAGCTTTAGGGACTTAATCTTATCTTTTTGTGCATGCACCTCATCTCTTCAATGCAGAGCCAAGTACCTCAGTCCTCCTTTGCTGTCATCCTAAATCCTCAAATATTTTGACCAGAATTTGTCTTGTAGACTAGTAAAAGAATTCATTTCAAGTAAAAAATCCTGGGCACAACACCACACACACCATAGCTAAACCCCTGTGTCCTATCTTCAATGGGGCCCTAAAGCCACAAATGCTCCAACTCTAGTGGTTCTCCAACTAGTGGCCAGAGTCAGAAGGCCTTGCAAGTAGAACAGCTCAGATCCATCTATGCCCCTTGTCTTCATCTGTCCCACCTCAGCTATCTCTGAGATGTAACTGTCCAGCAAAAAATTTGTCCCTTTCTTTCTATACTAAAGCTTTGCCCAAATCATGGGCTTAGCTAGAGCTGAACGTGAGGCTATATCTCAGAGAAGAAGTCCAGAAACTCTCTTGTGAATCCACCCTTACAGCTCCACATCAGCCCCTGGTTAAGTGACCAAGCAGATGGCTGACTGTTTATCTGCCTCCTTAAGTGATACTCTCTGACTCAGGAGAGACCTGAGACCCTGCTGTGACCTCACATCTCCCGTTTTGTTGGTGTAGTGTTCGTATTGGAGATTGAAACAGGGTCATAGCACTTAGTTACATCACATCACATGTTAAAAAGCTTTTAAAACTCATCCTTCCAAGAGCTGGGCTGAGCTGTGGTGCCATTGTAGAAACCACAGAAGGATAACTGAAGAATCCTTGAAAAGACTGCCCCATTCTCTGAACCTGTGGTCCCTGTTGAATAAACCAGATATCCAGAGGACAGCCACAGGGACCTGAAACTAGTCACCCAAAGGACGGTGGCCAGGATCTGAAGGAACCTTGGTGATCCTGAACTTGCACCCATCCACCATTGAGAGAACCTTGCAAAGCTTCATCCTGCCCTCATCATTACTGGATTCCTGTGGAGTTGCAGCTTGCTTGCCTTGCAACAAAGTGGAAGCCACAGTGAACAGCACAGAGTGGGAGATTTTATGATCCTAACCCACACTCCCACTATAGTCAGAGCCTTGCTCAAACACATGTGGCCCTATACTATCACTGCAGTGTCAGGGTAAACACTGGGAGCTTCAAAAACTTTTAAAAAAATGAGCAAAAGGTACTCCGACCTCAAGCCCACCTAAAACAAGTCCAGGAGACAAGGTCATAGAAGAACTTCAAAGTCACATATGTGAAATTTTGGAAATGATAGCAACTGAAGTGGAAGAAAAAAAAACTCCATCAGGTTATGGGGTAAATCACATTAGTAATAATCTCTCAAGTTAAAAGAACTAAATGATAAGAGTAATGAAAGAAATGTTCAGTACATCTAAAGACATGAACTAAAAAAATAGAAAAGTGATGGAAACATTGAACGAACAATATAAGAAAGAAATGCAATGCATGGAAGATTCAAACATTATCAAAGACTTTATAAATTCCATTGAGGGCCAGGGAGATAAGTGTTCAGAAGAAGCGCCTGCCTGCCAAGGGCAAGGACCCAAGTTTGATCATGGGTATGCATGCTGTGCTGGAGCAGGAGCACCATGCTGGCAACCAAAACTGGGTGTGATGGTGCACACCTGTAGTTTCAGGCCTAGGGTGGCTGAGACAGGAGGATAACTACTAATCTGAGCTCCATAATTAGACCTTGTGCAAAATAAATGAATAAATAAAAAAGTGTAAAGCTCTCACAGAAAAAAAATAGATAACCTATAGTGGAAAAGTCATCACAATCATGGGAGATTTCTCAAAATAATCAAGTGAAGAAGAACTTGATGTGCAACATTTCAGTTTCTGAAAGAAAACAACTTTAAAGCCAGATTGATGTACCTTGAAAAGCTATCAGTTAAATTTAAGGGAGAGAATAGATACTTCCATGACAAAGAAGAACTGAAGAAATTCATAACCAGTGAATCAACCCTACAGAGAGTACTGACAGATATTTTAGAAAGATACCAAGATGATGACACTTCAAGAACAACAGAACAAGTCAACCAAGCAGAGCAAGCACTTAAGCAAAGGGGGCAATTAGGGATCATAGAGTAGGAAAACAACATGACAAGGATAAGCCAGTACAAATCAGTTATAACTATCAACATAAATCACCTCAATTCACCAATCGAAAGAAGCAGACTGCCAGAGTGGATCAAAAAACAAAATCCAACCATATGTGACATAAAGGAAACACATTTAATGCAAAAAGAAATTAATAGAACAAATGTCAAAGGATGGGAAAAATACTCCATGTGCCAGGAACCCAGAAAAAGCCAACGGTACCTATTCTGGTTGCTGACAACGTCAATTTCAAATCAAACATAATTAAAAGACACAAAGAAGATCACTACATATTTATTAGGCGAAAACAGAAAGAGGAAGAGTATCAATTATGAATCTATGTACCTAATGTAGGAGGACCCACTTATACAAGAAAGATTTTAACACACATTAAAAATCTAATGAGCCTAACATAACTGAATTGGGGGACTTTAACACCCTTTTGACATAAATAGATAGATAAATCATGCAAAAAATAAGCCAAGAAATAACATAACTAAACCAAACTTGTGAATAAATGCACTTAGTAGACCTTTACAGTATTCCACCCAACAGTATGCAAATACATACATTTCTCAGCTGCACGTGGTATGTTTTCCAAAACAGATCATGTGTTAGCACATAGAATACACTGAAGTAAAAGCAAAAGAATCTATATTATGCCATGCTTATTACCTGACCATAGTACAATGCAACTGGAAATTATTGACAAAAGAAGATGTAAAAACTCTTTAAGCACATGGAAACTAAATAATACCATCCGGAGCAATCAATGTATCATGGATGACATTAAATAAGACAGTAAACAGTATTTACAATCTAACAAAAAAAATCAATGCAGCTTACCAGAACCTATGCAATGCAATGAAAGCTGTCTTAAGAGGAAAATTTATAGCAATAAATTATCACATCAGGAAAACAGAAAAAGCACAAATAAACAATCTTATGCTACACCAGAAACTCACAGTAAAACAAAAGTAAGTCAAGTCCAAAGCCCAAAGAAGGCAAGCAATTTTAGAAATCAGAGGGGCAAGGAGATGGCTCAGTAGAATAAGCACTTCCCTTGCAAGTGCAAGGGCCTGAGTTCAATCCCTGGTTTTGAAAAAAAAAAAAAAGAAAGAAACCTTCCTCCAGTGTTGGGAGTGTAGATTGGCACAAACATGAGGAAATCAGTGAGGTCTGTGAAATCTGTGAGATGGCACAGTGAAATAAACACTTCCCTGGCAAGCGCAGGGG
>PVKA01055796.1:0-10164 GCA_004027165.1 Ctenomys sociabilis
TAACACTAAATCATTTTGAGCCAGACCCACCTTCCATAAATTTGATCTGTTTCCTGAGGCGATATGTCAGACATTATACAGGTGTTGGTTGAAAGGAAGAATGTGGATATGAATTTGTTTTTCTAAATGACCATAACTACTTTAAGCTAACTAAAATACAGAAAAGCACCAAAGGGTTTTGGACAAAATAGTTACTTTCACTCTTGTGTAAACTTCTGATTTCTGTATTGAAATTCAGATATAGTACAAAATTTATACTCTAGTTTTCTCTATAAAGTTTTATTTCAAGTATTTAAATATAAAACAACATGAAACTATGTGTTTAGTGTAAGGAGATGCATCCCAACTGTATGATGAAAAAGTTAACTTTTAATGATGTAAACAAACTTCAGTGAGGTGTGTGTGTGTGTGTGTGTGTGTGTGCGTGTGTGTGCATGTGTGTGTAGAGTTCCTTTGGAACAGCATTTTATCACTGTTCTGGTGCCATTTTTAGTACCTTATATTCTGACTAGTCACAGAACAGCAGCCAAGTGGAAATGACAGTAACTGACAATTACAGGGGAAATAAAATGGCTTCGAGAAGTGCACCGAGAGCGGTGGACCTCAATCAGCCGAACTACAAATCCATTAAATGACTTAATTTTGTGTATCCAACTGTGAGATATATTTACCACTGTGTGACAAGAGCTACAGATAATAAATGCTGCCTGTGATACAGCTCACCAAGAGGGAAGTATGTGTCCTATGCTGAATTATCTATGCTTTCTGCTACTGTTCATAGCTGGCACCCGGTGAAGTGACCTATACATTGTAGAAGCATGTAAGGCCAGTGGTCACCCAGTCACTTTCCAAGGAAGACAAACTACAAAGGATGTTTATTATCTAATTCAATATTATAATTATTATGATCTTGAATGAGATGGGCTTAGTCATATTAAATTAATATCTAGTTTTAAAATATCAAAGTTACAAAAGGGAACATTAATTTTGAAACAATTGTTCTCAAATTCCATGTGTTTTGCAGATTTGAACATGTGGTAAGTATTGCATTTTTTGTAGGTTATTTCCCCAAAGGAAAACAAACACATATTACAGGTTAAATAAAAACTTGTAATTGTTCACTTTAATTTATTTGATTATGTTTATAAAGTAAACATGCTCACAATTCCAAAGAATATAAGTTAAGGAACTCATTACTTCATACATGCATATGTTCCATGGAAAACACAAAACACAAATCAGTGTGGACTAAAGCATTGCAGGAAAATTCTTAACAAAAGTGCTTATATGAATAACTTCATAGATTTTACTATTATTTCGTAGATTTTAAAAATACTGAAATATCATTCATTCAATAACATTTTCAAAGTCAGATAGAAAAACTTTAATTCTGAAGGATGAATTTTTAGTATGTTTGTGTGTGTTGAAATAAATAGAGACAGGTGAAAATTTTGCTAACTTTTTACCAGTAAGATTTTATTAATGATGTTACATGATAAATGAGTTTCGTCTTAGGATAATTTATTTAACTATTTTCGCAGTAAGCCTATTTTGGAATTTCAGTAATTATCATCAATTTTTACTTCAAAAATATGTTAAAAGTGTAATTTACTTTAATTTACTTTGGCATTGTAATTGCTGACTTAGACACTAAATAAACAGACTGCAGCTAATGCATGGATCCTGAACATAGGGAAAAAATGTATGGCATTTAATTATCATAGAATCCTACAGGAAAAGAAAGGTGTAAATAACATGGTCAAGGAAAATTGACTAGACTGAGAAAAAATTAAAATAAATAGTTATTATAAACCCTTTATTTTCCTAAGTGGAAGGCAAATGGGAAAATATAAATGCTGTAAATATTCAATTAACTGTAAAAAAGTGATAAATTTGAAATTTATTGTACAAAAAGACCACTACCTATGTGTGTATTTGACACATTCTTTCACATAATTCACTTAAGCAATCAATTTTACACTTTCTTCATGTTTACAAAAAATGTACCTATCATATAATTAGGTACACAGTGTAGGTGCAGACATGTATATTCATTGGTAACAATTTGTGTTATGACTCTTTGATTGGTCCCAATTAATAGGTACTTTTCCTGTCTTTTAGACACTTTTCCAGAGTTCAAGAAGACGAAGTGAGTATTTTTATAATATTTATGCATTAAATATATTCACATTTATTAAATATTTATAAGCACTGGGACAGATTGATAACATTCATAAAATATATTTTGTATCTTTACATGTGATATTATGAAGAGACAAAACTATTAAAATATTTATAAATAAATTACTATTCTATCTGCAACCAAATTTCAAATCAAAACATGCATGTGACTGTTGAGAAAAGGCAGAAATGCATTTTTAAGAACTAAGAACATAGATTAATTTAACATGAATTTGATATGAAGATAGCTAATAGACAATTTCAAACATTTTCAAAGATAGGAAAATATTTATTTTCATCATAATGAAACAGAATTAGACAAGTTGAGATAACTTCAATTTTTATAGTTAGCAAAAAATAAAATAATAAAAATAAATAAATCAAATTTAGGGCAGTAAATTTACATTTATGCCTTTAATAGTATTGTCCTGATTTGAGACCTGTATCAAAATTTAGTTTTCTTTGTTCTACTTTATTTCAATTGCTCACTGTGAATTAATGGAAAGTATATCAATACACATGTTCTGATAATCCTTGCTGGGGTATGTTTGTATCTTTACATGTGATATTATGATATTAAATAGAAAACTAGATATATTAATATCTAGTTTTAAAATATCGAAGTTATAAAAGGGAACATTAATTTTGAAACAATTGTTCTCAAATTCCATGTGTTTTGCAGATTTGAACATGTGGTAAGTATTCCATTTTTTGTAGGGTATTTCCCCAAAGGAAAACAAACACATATTACAGGTTAAATAAAAGAAATATTTTCATGAGCTATTTCTCTGTGTCCTATAATGAAGGTATATGAATCAGAAATTACCCAATATATAATCCTATCTATAAAAAAATCCCTTCTCATTGTATGTCATCTTAACATATCTTGTCAATTTTTTAATTATTTTTTATTTTTGTAAAGAGAGTAAAAGTTAGAATTAAAACAGAAAAATTACAAATGATTCAGAATTTTGCTTAACAAAGCAATACGAATTTCACAGTATTTGTTGTAATGTATAGTTTTGTCTTCCAACCAGTTCTTCGTCTTACCAGATATATGGATGTAAAACTGAACAAGAAAAAAAAAGAAACATAAAAGAAATTAAGAAGCTGGGCCAGTGCGATAGCTCACTTTAGGTAAGTGTGGGGACGGAATTTCGATCCTTCGCACCACATGCCAGCCCAGCCCAATTGAAAGAAGAAAATGAACCAAATTAAAACATTAAACCTTCTTTCTATAGACCAGTAGAAATACACAGTGCAGCTGTCCAAATCACCCTGCTTACATACACTGATAAATTTCTTTCCCCCTCTCCCTCTCCTGTCCTCTTCAACTCAGTAACTATGTCCTTCTAAATAAGTTTATTCCCTTTTACCAGTGTCTACTGTACCATTCAGATTCCACTTTTATCTTTCAGGATCCCACACTAAGTTAACAATAAAATGTTTGCACATGTGAGCCTAATTTATTATGTATTTTCTATCCTTATTCAGTATAATTAATCATAGGAGGACTAAGGCAATGCATATTAGAACAAATGTATTTCTTTGAACTTTATCTTTGGGAAATAGTGTCACTATTTTTTTTTTCTTTTTCTTTTGTGGAATCAGGGATTGAACTCAGACCCTTGCAGTTACCAAGCAAGCTCTTATTTCTGCTGCACCATCTCCTCAGCCCCTAGTGTCACATTTTAGCATTCATTTGAAGAGTATATCTTGTAATCATAAGATGACAGCACCTTTAGAATAGTTTTTATGCATTATCCTCACCTGTACTGTTTATTTTTATTTTAGTTTAATTTACTAATACATGTGTGTAGTGCACAATCTTTACCTTCCTTGTGAGATATTGGTAAATATGCATAGAGCTATTTAATTCCATTTTTCAGTCTGTTTCCCTTTTCTTACTTCTGCCTCTACTCATTTTTGATCTCCTTCCATTATTTTGAGGAATGTGTTTGTAATGCATAGTGCTAGCTTCCTAGTATGCAATTTGTATGTGTATATAACACAGTCCAACTTCATTTGGCATACTTGACTGTTTGCCTTAAAACAAGACACACTTAACCTGTTTAAAGGAAAAAATAAGTAAAACTAGTGATGTCATAGGTTACAGATCAGAACTTTCTGAACAGAACTCATTGCACACGATATAGCTCTGCAAATCATCTAATGGAAACACATAAGCATATTAAATTGAAAAACTCCACCCCAGTAAAAGAAACAACCAACAGCGTGAAAAGACAATCTATAGAACAGGAAAAAATTGTCAGCAATTCATCAGATAAAGAGATATCTAGATTATATGAAGAACTGAAAAAGAAGTGGAACACTCTACATAAAAGACCATTCAAAAATGACAAGAAAAATGCTTAGACATGTCACAAAAGAAGCACAAATTGCAAGTAAATACATGAAGAAATGTTCAGTGCTGGTCACTGAAAAATATAGATTAAAACAACACTGAGATTGCATCTTCCTTAGGAAGAATATCCATCATCAAAAATCAATTTGAAACTTTTACTCCATGCAGTTTGAACCTGATTCTGTGATGCAGTCCATTTTCTGGATAAAAATTTGACATACATTTTTGACTAATTCACCTATTCAAGTAATATACACAGATTTTCACTTTTGTACTAAAAACCTGTCAGTATGATCATATGTAAATAAATTTCCATATAAAATCACATACATGTAGTTAATAATACTGTTAATACAACTGATTTCATTTCAAGTTGTATTGAAATTAGTCATCTATTATCCTTAGTTTCCAAATATTTGGAGAAAAAGTAAAGTACCACAGAACCTTTGATGGAGCATGGATACTAATTTTATTAAGTATAATAACATCTAATATATTATGTTTTTATCAGCATTAAATATGAGAGACAAATATTTACTAAAATATTTCATATAATCCATCTCTCCATTCTTGTGTCTTTAGCTAAAGGAAGTGAAATCGGCACACCGAAGAGATCCATGTTTGCCCGTGCACAGTTTATCATTGTTCCCATAGCTATGCGATGGAATAAGCCTAGGCGTTGCTTAACACATGAATTATTAAAGAAAACAGTGAAGGAGCCAGGGTGGAGCCATATTAAGTAAACCTGCGAGGAAAAGGACCGAACTGCGAGACCTATTGGTCAGTGGAATAAACAACACAGAAAGACAAGTGCAGCATGTTTCCTTTCATAGGTGGAAAATAAAAAGTAAAATCAACCTTAGAGCAGTACAGTGACTAGGGGCCCTGGAAAGGTGCGTGGAACGGGGGAGGGCTGGGCGTGGAAGCGTACACTGCACATGTGCGTGGAGCAGGGGAGGGCTGAGAGTGTAAGCGTACACTGCGTGTGTGCGTGGAACGGGGGAGGGCTGGGAGTGGAAGCGTACACTGCGCATGGTCAATGCACACTAAGTGCGTGTGTGGTGATGTCATATCGAGGTTATTCATTTTCAGCATTAACACACGTTAATGCATAAGAAAAATGCAAGTTTTGAAACGCTGCAAGCAGTTTCTTTCCTAGAACTGTACACTTTGTGCCAACATATCCTCTGTACATCTTGAGCCTTGACGATCAGATGTATCCCCGTGGCCTTACATAATTTAGACAATACTAGGTAAATGCTAAGAAATTATTACATTCCACCAATATTATACAGACTTCCTACATATATTAAGACCATTTTATAGATTTCATTAATGAAAGCATGTGGCACTTATTTTTAGGATTTTAGTGGTAGGGAAGATAACTAGCAAATGAATTATTAAAGAAAACAGTGAAGGGGCCCAGGGAAATACTGCCTTGAAAATACAAGGTCCAACTTTGATTCCCAGTACCACAAAAACTAAATAAACAAATCTGAGAATTTTATATTCTTTCCTTGTTTTTATCTTATGTATTTAATGTAATTGGTTATTATAGAGTCTCACTATGCAGCTCGGACTCGTGTTGATCCCTCTGCTTTCAGCCTCCCCAGTGCTGGGTTTACAGGTGTACACCACTACACCTTGACTCTGGCCTGCTGGCTCATCCTGGGGGTGGGGCCGGTGCGCATGTGGCGCCATCAATGTAATCTCAATCTCCGCACCTTCCTAAATTTGCCTAAGCCAAAGCTTTAGTCTGCTGAGCTGTCTTGACAGCCCAGAGAATTTTATGTTTCACAATAGTTCCATTTTACTTTGCTGGATATCAGTTGTGGTTTAGTTTCTCCCCAGTCCATAATATCCAGACAAGTCTTATTAAACTTTAAAGCCAACTAATCTCTGCAAAAGAATCATCTAGGTAAATTATCCTACTGGAATGTTCTTATGCATTTTCTTTTTCTTTCTTTTTTTTTTTATTTTTTTTTTATTTTTGTGTGTGTGTGTGTGTGTAGTACCAGGGATCAAATTCAGGTCCTGGTGCTTGCAAGGTAGAAGCTTATCACTGCTGAGCTGTTTCCCTAGCCCTTCTTATGTTTATGTTTGGGTCCAGACCTTATTGTCCCATCTCTAGGCTTTATCATACATTAGATATTCTTTCAAGAATGTAAATAGCAAAATCTATGCTTCATAAAGTCACCTTAACAATTTAAATTCTCATACAGGAAATTTGAACAATTATATTCATAATTTCTTCAGTGTATGTAGAAAGGACAGTAAAAGATTGTGTTAAAATTATAGTTCATGGGCTTATATTTCAGAAGGTGAAGCATAAATTTATATAGAAGGGTAAATTTATTTTTGACATTGGTAGTATTTTTGTTCCATATGTTCACTGTACTACAGATTATCTTTTTTTTTCAAAAACAGTGAAGCAAAGTATTAATTCCCACAAATTACTAACCTGTCTATAATTAAGAAAGACTATTGAATTACAATAAATATTCTACAAACTTATGGCATAAACTTAGTAGAGAATATATATATATATCTTCATATATATCTTCATATATATTCATATATATGTTCATTATATATATATATATATATATATATATATATATATATATATATATATATATATATATAAAAGTTCAACTTTTTTACTGCTCTAGCAGTATAGAAACAAGCAGCTGCCCTCAATGGCCAGGCTACGCTACAAAGGCAAGCATTCACAGGAAAACATAGATCCCACTGCTACCTCATCTCTGTTGTTTCTGCTTTCTAGAATGTTGGATCTCTTTACTTCTGTAGATCTTCAATGAATGGGCTTTTAAGGCACATTAAAACCAAAGAAAGAACTGGAACACCTGTCATTCTAGCACTCTGAAGGCTATGGCATGAGGATTGTAAATTTTAGCCCTGCCTTGGTGATGCTTAGACCCTGTCTCAAACTAAAAATATATGGAAGAAAGGTCCTGAAGTCAGTACTAACACCCATATGTGTGTGCGTGCAAATGCACACACACACATGCGCACACTCAGAGAGAGAGAGAGAGAGAGAGAGGGTATAAGCAGACACACTCAGACACAGACAGAGTAATAGAGCTAGAGGAACAAAGACGTTTTTTTAAAAACAAAATGCAGGAGAATAGAACATACACAAACAGACACAAAATAGGTCAGAAATATATATATATATATATATATATATATATATATATATATATATATATATATAATGAAAGATGAAACCAAGAGCAAAACAGATTTACTTCATTTATTACAAGCTCAAATTGGAGAGAAGAGGTAAAATAATGTAGGAGAAATACTGTAATAGATAATATTTGGTATAAAAGAAATCAACTTGAAGACTCAGAAATTATGAAAGACTTTTATATATGTATAAATGTACCATAATTAGAATAACTGAAAAAATCAAAGAAAAATATATTTTTTTGATATTTTAAGGAAGGGTCTACAGGGTGTTCAGGGTTTCACTACTAGTTCACACTCATGGTGACCCACCTGTTAGCAGACTCCCAAGCACTGGGATTACAGGTCTGTGCCACCACTCCTAATCTCAATTGACCTCTCATCGTGCCTTGGGGCAGGGCTGGTAGGGAAGACCTAGGGACTGAGCTCTGGGCCCCTGCACCTGCTTGCAGGTGGTTTAATTTGCTGAGCTATTTGGCTGGCCCAACAAAAAAAATATTAAAAAATATCAGATTACTATAAAGTCACCATTCATGATACTCAAAATAATATCAACTTGAGTGGCTTTTAAGCAGAAACAATGAAAGGTAGAAACAAAGGCATGGGATTATTAAACAATTGAAAATAGTATCAACCACTAATTATATCACTATTTCCATCTTAAAGTTCTCTTAAATGGTGATGTTTTATTCTAAATCATTCCATCTAATAATCATAGCTAAACTAGGCATTTTTTAAATGAGAAAAACAAGTAAGTAAAACATTTTATAGAACAAATGTAGAGACATAAAAATGAATATTGCCTCTAAGGTGTAAAATGCCATAGAATTAAAAAAAAACAAACACCAAAGAAATTAAAATAAGAACAATGAAATGGAAAGGCATTAGACTGTAGCATACAAATGTTGTATAATAACTTAAATAAAATAACCTAAATAAAATTCAGTTGTTTAAAGCTGAAGAATTTGTTATTGTTTTCAGGGTCAGTGTGATCTTGTTAAGTGTTTCTTTTGGTCTTTTCTGATTCTGCTCATTTCCCTAAGCTGGATGTCCTCAAAAGTGGCTGTATTACTCTTGAATGCAGTATTCCACTTGGCTATAGTGGATTTAGACTCATATTTCATTCTTCAGCAGGGTTTCAATTACCTTTGTACTCTGGTCCAGGTAGAACTTCAATGCAAGAAAGAAAAGGAATAAAGGAGCCCAATATGTCATATTAAAACATAATTTACTATGATTTCACTGAGAAAATTAAGATGGGCTTCAAGCCTTCAATGGAAATAAAGACAAATAATAACATGAAGTCATGTTTAATAATAAATGATGGAAATGCATATAACACATGAAGATTATATTAATGGAAATGATCAATATTTAAGATTATACGAGATTTGGGAATGAAGAAAATTATTACATGAGTAAAAGTGAACCATCTTCATCAACATAGGTGAATATCCTTTAAAATAAATCTCAGTGCTTTATGTTGATTTAGAATTAACCAATTCTTTTCAGACTGCATACACCATATGTTATCTCAACCCACTTTTCAAATACCTATTCATTCTTAATCGATTGCAGAACTTCATTTATCAAATCTGGAGAGATGTTGTTATAAGATTCTCAACTCTCCATTTCCTCCACATGCATTAGGTGAAACAGGCCTGAGCCTGTAAGGTCTTCATTTTAGGGACTCAAATACTGGGCTGTCCAAAATGAACATGACTGCTTAATTTCTTGTGTTTTAAAGGATGCATGGACAATTTTCAGGCCAAGGTTTAATGACTAGTTTTAATCAGATAGCCAGTTAATACCTATATCTCATTTAAAGAAAAAAAAATAGAGAGGATTAAAGGGAACTTACTAGGTTTTGTTGCGTCTTTTAAAAAAACCTAATTTCCAATCATGGACGAATGCTCTTAGGTAGGAAAGAAACCTTTATCTTATGATTTGTAGCTACCAACTGTGCCTAAATTGGTGCCTGTGTGAGGATTATGCCCTTAGTCTGCTCTTGCAATTATTCAAACGACTGAAGTAAAAATCTAATTTTTGTCATTCAATTATTATAGGTGCTTGAATTCAGCAAAACAACCCAACACAGTTCAGCAGTCTACAAAAATAGTGGATTATCCGAAGAAGTTGTTGATTAGAGCCATTTACAGCTCATTTTATTATTGTGGCCTTATTTTATTTATTTATTTATTTTTTTAATTTTATTTTATTGAACTACAAATGTCAATCAGACAGTTTCAAGACACCTTAACAATACAGATTCGATAAATTAATACATTGCAAACTGTTTTCATAATGTTTTGGTATTGTACAAGGTGCATACATGATATTATATTTACAGATATTATTTTAGCAGATATCTCTTATCAGTGAATTAAGAGTGTAGCTGCTTACTT
>PVKA01055797.1:0-10162 GCA_004027165.1 Ctenomys sociabilis
AAAAGTTTATGTTATGGCAATTAACACATAGGTTTTAAAGATGCTATGATTTTTTTCTCAGTAAATCCAAGTAGCTTTTCTTTTTGTCTTTAGTGTTGGCATGTGTTGCATTGGCATTTTACTAGGAAGGAGGAACACGTAAGAGCCCATTTTCCTTTATGTGGCACACTCTGGAGGTCTCATGTAGGAAGATGTAATGGAGGGGGTAAAATACTCCATTAGGAAAGAAAAACTAGTATAGAGCTGTTGGAAGAGCAAGTAAGTCATAATAGTATATATATATATATTTTTGGAAAAATCCAAAAAAGTAAAAACCCTTGAATTTGAATACTTATTTATTTGGTGAGGGACTTTTAACCTGTATTTATCTCCCATCTTCCCACTTCTTAGTGGTTGTTTTTTCCCCTTATAAAATTCAGTATTGCCGGGCGTGGTGGCGCATGCCTGTAATCCCAGCACTCGGGAGGCTGAGGCAGGAGGATTGTTGTGAGTTCGAGACCAGCCTGAGCTACAAAGTGAGCTTAAAGCCAGCCTGAACTGCATAGCGAGACCCTGTCTCAAAAAGACGAAAAGAAAAAAAAAAAGAATTCAGTATTAGCAGTGTATTGCAGGAGAATGGGGGTATTGCCCTATATTCCTACGTACATAATTGTGTTCAGTCTCTTTTCTGTTTAAGCCTAGTTTATCACTAGCTTACTGAATGAACACCATGTAATATACTTAGAGTGTGCTGCAGTTTGAAAAATACTTCACAATAAGAAAATATGTGCAGTTTCCCCTAGTAGATCAGTAAACTAGAAATCAGGTGAGATTTAATCTTTGCTACTGATTGCAGTCTTCAAAGAGCTACTTTACTATTGCCTCTGATTTCTCATTCTATCAAATGGGGATAATGATTGCTGTTATTTTATTCTGGGTAGACTATGAAGTTGAATAAAATGATGCATTTGAAAGCACTTTAAGGCATCTGTTGATTAGTTTGAATAGAAGGGGATGTTGGAAGGATGATTAAATATTTCTGTACAAAACGTTTTTTATAGTGGCCTTAGAGTGCTCAGGGGAGCTGTTGAGGTGCATTCCCTCTCTGGCAGACATTATCACTGTGATGATGCGGAGAGAAGGGTGTTTCCTATGTGTGGGTCAGACTGGCTTTCTTAGAAATAAGTTATGGCCAGTAACTGACTTGAGTTGTATTTGGTGTTGAGTAATTCTCAGTGTGGGCTTTTTAAAAAAAGATGTCACTCTATAGTGCAGGCTGGCCTCCAACTTGGGTCAATCCTCTAGCCTCAGCTTCTTGTATGCAGCAATTATAGGCATGTACCATCATGCCTGGATCTTGGTTCTTTTTTTAAATTTTATACCAGGAGTTGAACTTATCACCTTGTACTTTCCAGGCAGGTGCTGCAACACTGAGCTGTATTCAGTGAGCTGTATTCCTGGCCCAATTGGTTTTTGACTAATGAAGAAATAACTTATTCTATTTCCTCTGACCTATGCTTTTTTTGTTTTTGTTTTTATTTTTTATTTATTTAGTACAGGGCCTATAGGGTCTCACTATGCAGATCCAACTCCTAGTTATCCTTTGGTTTTCAGCCTCCCAAGCGCTAGGATTATAGGCAGGTGCCACCATACCCAGTCTCAGTCTCCATCTCAGGGTACCACTGGGGGCGGGGCCAGCATGGCATGGTGGGGATCAGACATGGTCCCTGCATCTGCTTAAGTAGGCACTTTAATCGCTGAGCTATCTGGCCAGCCCTGACCTAAGCTCAGGGTGTGAGGAGATAAGCCTGAGGCATTTATCCTCATTCTTACCAACATCAGATGTTGTATGTATGTTTTTTTTTTTTTTTTTTTTGAGACAGGGTCTCACTATGCAGTTCAGGCTGGCCTTCATATAACATGGCCCACATTTATGAGGTTGTCATCAATTTCATTTGAAGGTGTGGGAAAAATATTCTATTAAAACACAGTAAGGTGTTACGAAGAATGTAACATTCACATTAGTTTCAAGGTAAAATGCAGAGACTTAAAAAAAAATGTTATGCTGAAGAACTCCTTTGGACATGTTTTTAGGTTCTTTTGCCCTTAAGTAGAAAAGTGTGAGACTATGCCTTAGATTTACTTAATAAATGGCAGGTTGTTACATGGCATGGGAAGTAAATTGTCTTCCAGTTTTTGAGACTGTTACTGACACAAGGTTCAATATTATTTGAGTCCTAATTCTTTTATACCTGTAAAAGTCCAAATGTTGTAAAGCAGAGGCTCATGGATTTTAGTAATGTACACTTGGTCATCTCATCCTTGGCTCTGCAGTTACTGACTTGTGAGGGTTCATCGACCCCTCCCCCAACTTTTTTATTATAAATACAGCTATCAAAACAATACCTAACATCTTTGAGTATTAGTGTGCACTGACAATTATAGTTTAGGGATTACAAAGATAATTTTATGGAAGTATTTGGCAGAGGGCCTGACATATAGTAGATGTACAGTAAATGGTAGTACCTTTTCCCTTTCTGTTTCACCATATTAGGCAATTAGTAATCCTATAAATCTTACTATTTCTGTGAGACCCTATAGGTGTATGTGTGTGTGGTACTGGGGTTTAACCCAGGGTATTCATACTGAACTACATCTTTACCTCTTTTTTTTTATTTCACAATTTTGAGCTAGGGTGTCACTAAAACTGGGCTTGAATTTGGAATCCTCTTGCCTCAGCCTCCCAGAGTATTGGGATTAAAAGTGTGTATCATGGCCTTCTTTTATTAGTCTTTATATTTTATGTATATTATTTTCACATATTATTCTTGTGTCTAGGTCTTTGACTCCAAATCCAGTGATGGCCCACATTTGCAGATCCTTGAGTTTTGAGACTACTATATGAAATAGCTCAGGCATATGTTTTTGTCATTTTGAGATAGGGTATTGCTATGGGTCAGGCTGGCCTTGAGCTCATATTGTAGCCCAGGCTGGTCTTGAGCTTACAGTGATCTCCTACCTCAGCCTCTCAAGTGCTGGGATTACAGACTTGAACCACTATACCCGGCCCTGCTTTGAATTTTTAATTTTGAGTAGGATCTCAATAAATGTTTTAGTTGTCAAATGTTTAATGTGGCATTCGCCTGTCTCAACCTCTCAGAGCATAAGGAATACAGGTACAGGGTACCATACCTAGTTTTGTCTGTGTATTTTTATGTACATTTACAAATATGTGCAGGCTGAGTTCCTAGAAAAAGAATTAAAATTGATAATTTGCAAGGTGTTTTTCATATGTAAAGATTTCCTTGAATTAGATAGTCCTGCTTTATGTTCTTAGCAGCAGTGTGAAAGAGCATTTATCCTCATTCTTACCAACATCAGATGTTGTATTATGTATTTTTTTTTTTTTGTCTTTTTGAGACAGGGTCTCACTATGCAGTTCAGGCTGGCCTTAAGGTCACTTTGTAGCTCAGGCTGGTCTCAAACTCACAACAATCCTCCTGCCTCAGCCTCCCGAGTGCTGGGATTACAGGCCTATGCCATCACGCCCAGCCTGTATGTATGTTTTTTAAACTGGAGTCTCACCATGTTGCCCAGGGTGACTTGTAACTTTTTTTTTTTGAGGACACATTCTACATTTTATTTACATTTTAAGACTAATCTCAAAATCACATATCCATACACCCATTTCCTTTTGTTGATTTCACCTAATCTTAAATATATGGTTTATTTAGCAAAGACTGTAAACAAATATTAACCATGTCTGTTACATGTAACACACAGGAACAGTTTTTGACAGAAGTTCATCGACTCCTCCCCAAGCGTTTTTTATTATAAATACAGCTATCAAAATAATCCTAACATTTTTGATACTACTAGTAGTCAGCACCCACACTGCTTCAAAGATTTACACAATTTGTGACAATATTCATTGTACTTGCCACTTCAAGTGAAATTTAAACAATTTCAAACTGCAGTTCTTTCACTAAGTGAGATGGATAAGCATGCCATTTGTTTTTCCTTTTGAGATTTTTTCAGAAACACTCGTGTCCACTGACATCTGACAATTCCTCCTGTGCTTTCGCCTTGTAAACCTGAACCTACGTGGAGTACTCCAGGTTCACCCTTAAATGACAGCACCTCAACAAGAGAAAGAACAATGGTGCTGCATTTTTCCTCCTGTTACCTGAAAACATAATGGGTGAACATTTATTAAATATATTCTGACTAATGTCCAGGTCATGTTTTTCAGCTGAAATTCTTTTACTTAATGTGTGGGTACTTTGCATTGTGATGTTTAATCAAGACATTAATATGAGTAGAAAGTTGTTGATTTCAGACAAGTTTGAGATCCACTAAAACTAATTGTTGTATGTTTGTCCTTGTGGTGGTTGTGGAAGCTTCATATTTTCTTTGGACATTAGACATCTTAGCTCTTGAATTACAACTTTAATGCTATAAGAATTTTGCCATTTTGCTAACACTGGTATGCTGCGTGCATCCACCATTCTACTGGAATTATTCCATTCATATTAGTTTTTGTTACAAATCTAATTGATGGAGGAGTTTCTAGGTATTTAGGTCCACATTCTCCTTTCAGGCTATATATTCTGTTTTCATAATTTGTCCTTGGTGGCCCAATAATCATGCCTGTCCACCTTGTGTCATGTCTTCATCATCTTCAAGGCCCCAGATAACTGTACCATCACCTACTCCTTTTTGTCCTTCAAGTTCTTCCAACAAGCGAAAATTACGAGCAACTTTAACTCCTGTGGAGACCGCCATCTTCTACTTGTAACTCTTGATGTACTCTCTCAGGTATCTGAGACTAGAGACACATGCTGCCATCCATGCCCAAATTACTATGTTTTTAATTTTTTCAAAACTAGTAGGTCCTAAATGTTGCCTCGTTTTAGTGGTACAGTTGACCAGGCATGTTTCAGATTTGGAGATTTTGCAATATTTCATACTGGTTGACCACTCTTAATTTGAAAACCCAATGCTGTCCAAAATTCAAAACTTAAATTAGAGCATTTCAGATATTTGGATTAAGGATTTATTCTATACTAGTGAGGTTGACTGTTTATTAATTCATTGATTGAGTGTAGTTCTGTGAATTGTTTGGGTTTTTTGTTTGCTCCCAGTACTGGAGATTGATCATAGGACTCCAAGCGTGCTTGGTAAACACAATTCCTCTGAGCTACAGCCCCAATTTGAATTTATGATTACTGTGTCCCAGCCTTCCTAAGTGCTAGGATTCTGTGTGAACCACTGTTCCCAACTTTGTTTACTTTTCAACTGAAATTGTTCTGGTTTTTGATTTGAAGAAGTTATATATATATTTTACCTGATAAACATTTAAATATAGGAGTTTTAAGTAATTTTTTTTAATGTATTTTTAGTACAGGGTCTACAGAGTCTCACTACACAACTTGGACTCTAGTGATCCTCCTGTTTTCAGCCTCACAAGTGATGGGATTACAGGCGTGTGCTACCACACCCAGTCTCAGTCGCTTTCTCAGCATACCTAGTGCAGTGAGGCCAGCACTGCACACTGGGAATTAAACCCCAGTCCCCTGCAGCGCTTTATAGTCTACTGAGCTATCTGGCTATTTGAGTAATTCTAATTAATACCTTGTTGTTGTTTTTTTTGGCCCCTTTTAAGTTTGTGACAGATTTAGCTGAATGGAAGATTGGTATTTTACATTATCAGGGTCTTGCATTAGAACCCAGGATAGTCTTGAACTCATTGAGTAGCCCAGGCTGGTGTCAGATTTGCAATTCTTTTTTCTTAGCTCCTGTGTTGAAATCACAAGTGTGTGCCACCATGACCTGCAAAAAACTGACAAGAATAAATTTGTTTTTCTTAATAGCTGGGTTCTGTGACTTAATTGAATAGTCTGATTTAAAATAAGTGTTTTATTTTGTAGAATTTTAGTATTTAGTATTTGTAGAAATTTAGTATTGAACTTTAATATTTGTAGAAATTTAGTATTTTAAATTTTAGTAGTTAATATTTTAGTATTATTTAATAAATATGGAAAGCACGAATACTTTAATCTCAAAGAAAGATTGTAATATTTTTGAAGATTATATTTAAATCAGGCATGAGATGAGGTTTTGGGTTATGGAAAAATATAAATCACTTTGAAATAGTTTTCTTTGTTACTTACATTACTTACTGAGTCCATCCAGTGATTTGCAAGTAACTGATTATTTATATGTGTTATTATTACTTAAAAGTAATATTTGTGCATGTATGTACAAACTAAAAGGTGTGAAAAGATGCATAACGAAAAGTCATCTTTGGACACAACCATCATTACCAATTTGTTCTATTTTTCTAGACATATTTTATGTATATATAAGCAAATAATATTAATTGTATTTTTTTATAGTTAGATAAAACTACATCTGGTTTAAAAATAATCTTTTTCTTTAGTATTGAGGATTGAACGTAGGGCCTTTGTACTGAGCTACCTCTCCAGCACTTTTTTATTTTTTGTTCTGAGACAGGAATCTTGCTAAATCACTAAATTGCCTACTCTGGGGTTGAAATTGCAGTCCTGGGGTGCTGGGATTGCAGGTGTGCACCACCACACCTGACTGTAATTTGTTTCTTTAGACCAGAAATCATTCACAGTTCCAGAAGGTATATTAGAATAACTGATGCATAGAGAATAGCTGTCTGCAGTAAGGAGGGACACATGTGTGACCCTGCTACAGAGGTGAGTTGTAGGCAGATGTGACAAAGTGTGGTGGTCCATAGGGACCTGCTTTTGTTAAATGCTCTAAAGGAAATCTATTTTCTTTCCTTAATTGATCTTAGATGTGAGGCTTCTGATATTCCCCCTCCTTAGAATATTAAAATGTAAATTAAGACAAATTATAGAACTTGAAAGGAAATCAGAAATTAGAGCTGTAAGCACTCTTTTCGTGACCACTAAATTTATTACCATGTCCTAAGTCCCTTGACCTTTTACTTCTGAATCATTCTTGGCCTCATGTATTTTCCTTCTTTCCTAATCTGCATTTTAAGTAAGTAAAATCATTTCAAAGGAACATTTAAATTATATCTATTTAGGTTGGCCAGAAAGCTAGCACTTTTTTTTATTTTTTGTCTTTTTTTTTGAGACAGGGTCTCACTATGCAGTTCAGGCTGGCCTTAAGCTCACTTTGTAGCTCAGGCTGGTCTCGAACTCACAACAATCCTCCTGCCTCAGCCTCCCGAGTGCTGGGATTACAAGCATGCGCCACCATGCCCGGCTTAGCACTTTTTTAATGCAACTTTTTCTACATCTCTGTGGAAAAAAAAATTATTATTATCTATTGCTAACTAACATTTTACCTTTAGTCTTAGATTTAATTTTTAATTTTTTTCTGGTACCAGAATCAAATTCAGGACCTTGTGCTTGCCAGGCAGGTGCTTGTGCCTCTGAGCTATCTATGCTGCTAGTCTTAGATAGATAAACATAATTTTATTTCTTGCCTCTAATACATCTTTTAATCTTACTTCATTGGCAGTAGTCAGTAAGAGTCACATAGACTCCATCTGGGATTTAGTCTCTGTAGAGGTCAATTTATCTGAGTACTGAAATGCTGCCTACCTTCCAGCTGGTTTCCAGACACCCTTATTTAAAAAACAAGAACAAACACAAAAATCCTCTTATTTCTTTACCTCGTTGAGATATTGAGTCTAAAAATCTGTTTCTTAATGGAAAATTCAGAATCGTGGTTTGCTATTTTTAAAAAATTGTCATTTAATAGGAAATACACATGTTTTTCCATTTTCAGTGGAATAAACCCTACAGCTGTCCTTATAAAAATTCTGTTCATATAAATACATTGTTCATATTTCTGATAGGATGGCAGATTTCCCTAAGATACAGCTATCTTAGGCAAAAATAGTTGGGTCAGAGGATACATCCTTTTGAAAGCCTTGAGAATAGTTGGAAACAAATATGATTTATTCTTCACTTTTGTAGAAATATTTCTTGAGTGATTTTGTATTTCCATTTAATTCAACTAATATTAAGTGAACATATTTGTGTGTATATCATTTTAAAAGATAATTTTTAGAGCTAGGCATGGTGACATGAATCTAGAGTCCTAGATACTCAGGAGGCTGCAACCAGAGGATTGGGTGAGCCCAGAAGTTTAAAACCAGCTTGGACAGTATGGTTAGACCTTGTCTGAAAACAAATAGCAATTAATAATTGGGCAATTTCTGAGCTAGTTAAGTATTATGAATTTATGAGCATTCCTTTGAGAAAAGAGTGAGTTTGTCATTGAATTATGCTCCTTTTTTTTCTGTATTCAAATTCTTTTACTGTCTCAAACATGTCCTTTATGGGTGATCAAGAATCAATCACTGCATTTGATTATTATGTCATTTTAGTTTTTTTTTAACCTGAGAAAATGGTCTTCTTTGTCATTTTAAGAATACAGGCCAGTTGTCTTGTCACAACTTGGGCTCTCATGATGGTTTCCTCATGACCAGGTGTGCTTTAATTGTCTTTGCTGGAGGAATATGCTGGTGTTGTGTTCCTCCTGCCTGATAATTCTGTTTTGGATGTTGACTGTAGAGCTGATCAAGGTGACTCCATGGGGATATTGTGGGCTACCTGGGTCTCTCCCAGCAGTTCCCTAGAGAAACCCCATTTATAGGGTTTATCTTTCTGAGACCTGATTCAGAGAAGGCTATTCCTAGGACCTTTGTTTAAACTGCAGTGGCAGTTTAATAACACAGTTGCCTGAGGCAAATGAACCTGTTGGGCTGATGTCTTAACCTTTTTTCTGGGATGATACCTGGCACCCATGATTTAAAGGAGCAGTTTATTTTGGCTCATGTTTTAGCCCTTAGTCAGCTGGCTGCACTGTAAGGGTGGCATGGCAGAGGGGCATAATGAAGGAAAAGCTGCCCATGGCATGGTAGTGGGAAAGCAGAGGGTCACAGGTTGAGTAGGGGAGACATACCCTTCCAAAGCATGCTTACGGTGGCCCAACTCTTCTCATCAGACCCCACTTTCTAAGAGCAAGTCAGCCATAATCCCTTCATAATCAGATCACCTTCCAAAAGCCTGAGTGCATGAGACCCTTGGGGGATATGTAAATCTAAGTCATAATGGCTGGCAAAAGGCTGATAAAGAATGTAAAGGAAAATTTGAGGAATGAGATATCCACAGATGGCCTTTCTAATCTTCCAGCTCCTTTTGTTAGAGGAAATGTTAGCTTTGTAGTGATAAATAGTTTTAAGAGTTGAAAAAAAAAATCCAAGCCGGGCGTGGTGGCGCATGCCTGTAATCCCAGCACTCGGAGGCTGAGGCAGGAGGATTGTTGTGAGTTCGAGACCAACCTGAGCTACAAAGTGAGCTTAAGGCCAGCCTGAACTGCATAGTGAGACCCTGTCTCAAAAAGATAAAAAAAGAAAAAAAAAATCCAAAACTAGTTGTTTTTATATGTTAAAAATATAAATTAATTAAAAAAATAATATATCACTTCTAAGTTAACTCAGATTTTGGAACTCTATAAATACTTTAGTAACAGAGGGATTAGAGAAGAGTAATTGTAATCTGTATTTCCATGAAAATAAGATTTAACTGAGAAATAAGCTATAGCATGATTTTTCAGGGTATTTGTAATATAAGCCCTCTCCCCAGTATGAGCCCCAGTTAATATCACCAGGTTGGTGGGCTTATTTATTTTGTTAGTACAAGGTCTTGCTATGCAACTCAGACTTGAAGTGATCCTCCTGTCTCAGCCCCTGCCCCCCCAGGACTGGGGTTATAGGTGTGCACCACCGAGCCTGGTTTTGGTGGCCAGGTTGGCATACCTGGGATTATGGGGTTGGCATGGCATGTGGTACCAGGGATCAAACTTGAGTCCTTGGGCTTTCCAGGCAGGCACTTAGATGGCCAGGCTGTCTCCCCAGCCCCTGATCAACACATTTAATATGTCTGATGCAGCACAGATGGCTGTTGAGTTATAAAATAATATATAATTAAATATAAACTCCATTATTGACATTAATACTTATAGTAAATGATATATAAATTATAATTAAGTATTTATAAATACACAAGTGCCTTTGGGCAAAAGATGAACACCTGTATGAACAGATGATCTCAAGACTTACTACCAGTTCATAAATAATATGAGCACTTGTTAATGAACAGATGTGATT
>PVKA01055798.1:0-10163 GCA_004027165.1 Ctenomys sociabilis
TTTTTTTTTTTTTTCCATTTGGAGTTACAACACTTAGGAACGCAGATTTTGGTCACCTCTAGCTAGGAAAATTTATGTAAGCATACAGCTTTTATACATAAATGGGGAGATAGCAAATTACCTTCAGCCAAAACACTTCTTATACCAAATGGTGTATTTTAGGGTGGTGTATTCTGACATCCTTTAGGGAGAAAGAAAAAAAAAAAAAAAAACATGTAAGATAATAGATTAGTAATATGAATGAAAGTATTTTTTTTTATTCAGACTATAATTTCCTTTGTAAACTTGTATAGGTCAGGGCAAAGAAGGAAATCCAAGTTCTTCAATTACTTTTGTAATCAGGCATCACACTGAGAAATTAATTAATGATGCTGTGTAGCACACTTGTTCAGTTGAAGGTCACAGTTCAGAATGGCCTGATGGTGGATACCTTTCTGCGCATGGTCCCTCAAGGATATTAGAGCATGGGTTAGCAGAGTGAAAATGGCAGACATCATGGCCTCTCACATGAACTCAGTAGTAGAAGCTAAGCTTTCTCTAGGTGACTAAAGAGAGCAAGTAAGAACATCTTAGTAACCTAGGCTGATTTTTGTGTTTTGCTGTTTGTTTTGTATTCAGAAAGTTTTGGCTGAAAAAAAGTCTACTTTGAAAGTGTGTTAATGTAGGGTATTAACACCCCTTAAGGGTGCCTGGCTCACTGAGTGGCAAAAGAAACTGATCCCCTTATCCACTCTAGTCTGTTCTGTTAATCTGTGGCCTTTGCCTTCTGCTCAACTGTCTGGTTAGCCTCCTCCTCCATGCCCACCACACTGATGGTTACTCTGCTTCATATGCCTGCCTTGCCCCTAGCTTTTAGCACTCTATGAAATGTCCTAGGACAACATAGGTCATGGGTAGATAGAAAAAGTCCATATATTTTAAGTCTGGCTTTAAGGAATGAAAATAAAATAATTGTAAGAAGGCTAGGGAATTCTATTTCCTATTTATATTGGCAAAGTTCATGGCCCTAAGAATGTGTGTGCCTAAAGAGTAAATAACCAGAATAAGTGATTATATAAGGTCGGTTTCTTCCAAAACATCCCAGTCATTTTGATTGCATCTAATTTGAAGTTTTTAAGTGTCTATTCAGCAACCTCCTCTAAAAATTCTCGATGATGTAATACCACCTGACTTTGTTTTGGGTCCACTTAATTTTCTCCTCACAGAATTTTGGTTTGGTTCCAGTTTTCCCCCTCTATTCTGTTCTTTCTGTGCACGTATCTTGTCATTCTTTGGTCCCCCTTCCCTGGCCACTTTCCTTCTTTATAGTTGGAGTTACATGTGACATGGGGTCTGTTTCAGTAACATCATGTTTTCACATGTTAGGTTTGCTCAGAAGTCAGACTCTCACTGTTTTCTGTACATCATTCAAAATTGATTCAAGATGATATTTTCTTGCTAACTCAGCAGAATGAAGTAGTTAATCTCAAGAATAATAGACATTTTATTAGAATTTGAAAACTGAATTTATTTTTTTAAGTCAAGGAAAATATCTTTAAAAGAAAAGTCAATAAAGCATCAAAATGCTTAGATTAACAAATTTAAGCTTTCTCCTTTGAACTGAAATTGCATCAGAAGCAGAATGAAAATCATGAATGGCAATGTATCCATCTTAGTTTGGTATTAATTATTCAGGGACCTTTTAGTGATTTCTGGTAAAATCAAGAACAGAATTATTTATTTGAATAGCTTTGAAATTCAAGTAGAAAATAAATTCAGTTATTAAAGACCTAAAAGTTATTTAACACATTCACAATGGGCCATGATTTATATCTCCTTGCCAGGAGGCTTGAACACACTGGTAGTGCATGCATAACTGTTCCATTGGACTGCTTCTTATTAATTTTATCAGTATAAAGATAGATAAAAGTCATTAGATCCACAGTGGTACAAGTCACACAATGGGGTCCTCATGCACTGGTGGTTCAACCTGTGAAAGCATGTTAATCCTGTCTTTTTAGCATATACATTTCAGCCTACATGTCTATATCTAACTCATATCCAAGAAATACAACCAGTAGGAGATATTTAAGATTAATTGCTACGTTTTGGCATCAGCAGTTATGGAAGTAGACCAGTTCATTTCAAAACCACATGACAGACACTCAGGAAGGACAAAGTTCCTGGGTAGGGCTTGAAGCTACATACTAGTTACAGAATCTCTTCTTAAGTAAAATACTCATTTCTGTGTTGAGATTATTCAGCTGATTGTACCAGGATCACCCAGATTATCTGGGAAATCTTTGTTACTTAAACTGATTATAGGCTTTAATCTTTTATAAAATAACCTTCCCAACAACATCTAGATTGGTGTTTTTGAGAAGTTAGCACTATATCTTGTCCATTCACAAATGGGACAATCAGAGTGTATTGGTACCAACAGTGTTTTTTAGTCCCAGTACTTTCCTTATTATTCTTATATACTTATTAGTTATTATATTTTAAAGGTAATGAGCTAGTCTTTTTCACTGTAGATAATACAGTGATATAGTAACTACACTCTGATATCCCTTCATATTGAGACATAATTTTTCTTTATTCTGACTTTAAAAAGATAATTTAAAACATTCTTTTATGCTTTCCCATTCTACTTCATTATATTTTGTGCTAAATCTCCAGCTTTGTAGAACTGACCTACAATATATAGTTCACGCTAGCACACTACGTGATGCTTGGCATTCATCAAATTGCTGTTAAAAAAGATTATTCATAGTTATTATATGCTCACCATACAGTCACATTTGTTTTTTATAAATATTGCCACTACATCCCTGACTTACATTTGGCACATTATGATTCCCAAATTGTTCATCCTGCAGAACAATTGTTTTTATAACAAACAGAAGTTATTTTGAAGCATGGTCCAGTTCCAGAATGAAGACTAATGGCCCATGGAGAAGCGAGTTCCTCTGGGAAGCGTGGTTTTGGTGTACACTCCATTACCTATGAGAGGAACAGTGGTATTCTGCAAGTGAAGATGGCTCTGCAGTATTAAAACAAGTTCTTCATAGTTGTGTAGACTCTTGAGTCTTTGGCAAACTTTAATATATGATTTTCATTTCCAGATGAAGGCTGGCAATTTTTAGTGTAGTGCCAAACATTGTGGAAATGCCTTACAGATACACTTATGAATATACAGTTTAAAATGGTTAGTGAAACATGAATATTTTAATAAATTCTTATATTTTGTTATATTTTAATACCAGTGCTAGTGACATAGCTAGCATAACCATGAGCATGTAATTTTCTATATAAGATGTTTTTCTATGTGAGATAATTTTCTATATTTAGATAATAACATTATTTCTTATGGACACATCATGGCTTTTCTCTTTATAGTACATTTCTAAATGTTTTAGGTGACATTCAAGACACTCAATGCAATAATGAACAAAACCAACATTCCTGCCATCATGAAACATGTTATCTAACCAGAGAAGAAAGACCTTAAATAAAAATCTGTGAAGATTGAGTTGAAATGAATGATGCAAGGGCCAGGGAGATAGCTCAGTAGAATAAATGCTTGCCTGGCAAGCACAAGGTCCTGAGTTCAATCCCTGATACCGGGAAGAAAAAGAAAGAAAGAAAGAAATCAACACTGCAACAGAAAGCACATGCTATCATAAGGATAAGAAAATCAATTTGGGAATGAGAGAAGTTCTTGAGGAAGTCCCATTTAACTGAAGTCTGAAGCATGCCTAATAATAATAAAAGCCAATCATGCTTACTCTTGACAGGCACTATTCTGTGTCCCTCTTCTGTATTTTTATTTCTGTAACATACAGTTGTATCCCTATAACATATTTCAGCCTCATAACAGCCCTATAAGTTAGGCACTCTTTTGTTTTCATCTTCTTGCAGAAGAGGAAACTGGCTAGGCAGTTAGCAAACTCCCCCCAGGTTGCATAGCTAAGGAGTACTGAATGTGGGATATAAGCCAAGAAGCTACATTACAGGATAGAAATTGGATAGGAGCAAACTGGGAAGATCATCTCAGACAGTGGGAATCTGTGTGTGAGTACTCTAAGGCAGGAAGGAGGAGAAGCTGAATACTTGGAAGTTGGTGAACTAAAAATCTTACAACACGTAAAAAAGCTAGAGGGAGTGTTCTTTATTCGTATATACTACTACTTAATCACACTATGGTATTAAAATACATTGGGAAGGAAGTAGAGTTTATGTGGTGAAGAGATTGTAGCAGTAACCTAATGAGATAATACTGGCTTGGACCCAGAATGAGACAGATGGAACAAATTATATAGATTCTGCAAATATCTGGGTTATAGATGTAGAAGGGCTGTATGGTTTTGGAAAAGTCAAAGACTCAAGTTTCTACCTAGAGCAGCTGCTGGGTAGTGGTGCTAAAGGGACAGACTTGAAGATAAATTAAAAGTTTTGTTTCATTTGAAATTAAGATGACTTTTATATTAATACAAGAGGGTAGGCCAAATAACTCAGCGGATTAAAGCACCTGCAAGCAGACACAGGGACCAGCAGTTCAATCCCTAGGCCTGCTGTGCCGGCCTCGCCCCCATGGGGTGCTGAGAAGCAGTTGAGACTGGGCATGGTGGTGTGTGCCTGTAATCCCACCTCGTGGGAGGCTGTAAACAGGTGGATCACTACAAATCGGATCTAGTAATGAGACCCTGAACACCCTATAGACCCTTCCTTAAAATACAGGGTGTGTGTGTGTGTGTGTGTGTGTGTGTGTGTGTGTGTGTGTACATATATGCACGGACTTGGCTATTAAAGCCTCCAGAGAAAACTGAAGCTTCAGATAACATTTGGTACAGTAGTTTTTTTGGCCTTGGGAGAAATGATAAAACATTATAAGAAGACCTGGAATCATATATAGAGGAATAGGCTGTACTTCTCTTTGGGTAGAACAGATGATGGTCCACAGAATTGTTTTTTCTTTTAGAACTTTATGATTGCACTAAACTACTTGAGATTCAACTTTATTTAGTAAGAACTTGAACTTTTATCTAATTATTTTTTTCTTTTTGTTTTTTGTATCTTTTTTGTCCTTAAGTGCTTTTTATTTTTATTTTCTTCTTAAGTGCTCTTTTAGGTGTAATTTTCTTTAAATTCATACTAAATATTGAAGAAGAGTGCTTTGCTTGTTTTATCCTGTGCTATTATCTTCTTCCTGCTTAATTGGAACATTTCATGTGCAGGAGATAGCTTTCATATATAGCATTTTAGTCTCCTGTGTGTCAAATCGTTCTGTGTAAAGCTACTATCTTAGACAATTTCAGTTTCCAAGAGGTGCCTGGGGACAGTGCCCTGCTGACACCCTGTTACTGCCTGTACCCTCTTCTCTGCTCCCACGTGTAAGACCACAGGTTAACTAGCCAATGCTGTTAGCTCATATGATACAGCTCCTGCTCCATACTTCCCTTTTCCCATTTTTTGTAGTCTGTCTTCCCTATCTTCTACTTTTTCAGTTTCCTGAGCCTTTTTTAAATATTTATCAACTGTTTTGCAACTTCACTTCTTCACCTTGGCTCAGTCTATTATTGTCTGTCTGTCTTTCTTTTTTTCTGTATTTAGGACAGGGTCTACAGGGTCTCACTATGTAGATCAGACTCAGTAATTCTCCTGTTTTCAGGTATTGTTTTTGTGAATTATTTAATTTCATTTTTTGTTAAAATGTATTATGTATGTCAGTGGAGGTCAGTATGGTATTTCCACATAGGAAAAAGAACATACAATAATTTGTCTTTCTGCTTCTGGGTTCATCTTAACATAAAGCCCTCTTGTTCTATCCATTTTGCTACAGATGACAGAATTTCATTCTCCTTTATATCTGAATAACACTCCATTCTCTTTATCCAGTCACCTGTTTGTGAGTAACTAGTCTGAATCCCTATTTTAGCTATTATGAGTAGTACTGTAGAACATATTCAGGTATTTCTGTAGTATGCTGATTTCATTTCCTTTGAGTATGTACCAGAAGAAAGAGAGCTGGATCATATGGCAGCTCTACTTTTCATTTTTTGAGGAACCTCTGTATCATTCTCCATAATGTCTGTGTTTTATTCTAACTTGCTTTCTTAGGACCCATTTGGCATGGAACCTTATAATACCCCAGTTTCTCTTAATTCAAACTTCTGAAATAACCTTGTCAAACACCCATTCACTTATAAACCCTGATGTACTGGTGTTAGTCACTAACAACAATGACTCAGAAAAAAGGTATGCATCAGAACTGTGCTATATTCTTAGATGATGATTTGTTGAAAAATAAAGATTACATCATAATTTATATGTGCCTACTATGACTTTATATTAGTTAGTATCAACCCTATCCATGTTCCAAACTAAATCCAAGTTTTCTGTTTTTCTCCAGAGTCATAATTCAGAACATTTTTGCTTTTCTCAAATGTCTGAACTCAATTTCAGAGATCTTGTGTTTAAACCAGACTGTCAAACAAATCTGTACCTACCTCCTCAATTTCCCCTTCATTTCCACATTTCTTTGTCTACTTTTCTAATGTTTTATTCCAGGCTGTGTCCAAAGAATGATTGCTTCTTTTTTCCCAAAGTTAAATTTTGTTTTTCCCAAACATACAAGAGAAACTCTGCAGAAAGTATAAGTTGAAAAGCAATTATTGTGCTTATGTGATTTTTATTGGATTAATAATTATACTTGTTTTTGACATAATATGGTGTTTGAAAAGTTCTTCTGAAATGCTATTTGTGCTAATTGTTTTAAATTTTTTGATAGAGTGTATTCATGGTATTAAAATATTCTATTCACCAAATGTAAAATGTGTTTGCTTTGTTTTACTCAGAAAGGCTTGTGGTGGTCGCTGAACACTGTGAACAGAGCTTGGAAGATTTGCTTCGAGAAAGGAAACCTGTGAGGTACTGTATAAAAGCAAGACAAGAAAATGAAGAGTGGGAATTGGCAAACAGGCATTTTAACTAGAAACTGTGGGGGTTTGTTTCCTTCTGTTGCTTGTTTAATAATAAAAACCAGGTGCAAATTTTCACTCCAGGAAATTTACTTCACAAGCTACATAAAAACTTAAAGTTAACATTGTACATTGTTCAGGATTTATGAAATAAGTACCGTTCAAAGTGCCTGAACAAAACTCCTCAAAGAAAATAGGTACATGAATATTTGAAATCTTCTAGTGTTAAGCATTTCACTACATGAGAGTCAATTTATCTTGTAGAATTTTGCCAAATGGGAGATTGTCACAGGATACTGATCTTCCTAAGGATACAATGAACTGTGTTAAGCAGGACATATAATAATCATGACTTGGGTACAATTTAAAGAAATAGTTTTGAATTTAGTTATTTCAGTGACTTAGTGAATTTACTTTCTCTTGGCAAGAAGACTGTATGGTCTAAACTTTTATTGCAAGGACACTATTAAATAAGCTGTTACATAGACTTTCTAAAGTTTTCTTGCCATGAGTCTTTGTAGCATTGTAATTATCTGTTTTTCTTTCTAAACTGTGGCTGAAAGTACCTCAATGTGATGTAAGGGGAAGACTCATAAGAGGGTTCTCCAGAACTTTCCCAGCATGGGCCAGTTTGGATTCCAAAGAAAAGTGCATTAAAAACCAAAACTTTGTTATTGCCATAATTAAAAGGATGATCAGTCCAACACAGTTATTAGAACTCAGCAAGTACTGTAGCTTATTCTTCAGACTTAACAGCAAGAAATGGTGGCGTTCTCCCTGGTACATATGCAGTCATGGTCAGGGCCTTGTGTGTATATGAGTGTTTAAGGAATTTGGATTCAGGGCTGAGCCCACTTTCTTTCAGGGTTTTGGGCCACATCCTAAATACCCTTATCAGTGCCAGGGAGCATTCAAAGCCTTGATTGGGACAGAGCCTACTAGGAAAACCCTGCAGCTGGTGGTGTTACTGAGTAGTCAGGCCACTCTGATTTTTGTTCAAGACACAGATATAAATTTGGGGGTGAAAGGGAGGTAGACAGGGAATTGGGGGAACTATTATAGTTTTTTAAAATAATCTTACCTTCATTGGTACTTTGTTATTGCCATAATATTCTGCATAAAGATGAACTTTCCAAGGAGAATGCCTGGCATAGTGCACATGCCTATATTCCCAGCTATTAGGAGCCTTAGACAGAAAGATCACCCCAAGTCTGAGGCCAGTCTGGGGTACATAGTGAGTTAAGGCCACCCTGAGCTAGTAAGACCTTTTCTCAAAGAATCAAAATTAAATTTTAAAAAATAAAAAATTTTGGGGCTGGGGAGATGGCTCAGTACAAGAAGCACTTGCCTGGCAAGTGAAAAGGCCTGAGTTCAATCCCTGGTTCTGCCAAAACCAACCAACCAGACAAACAAAAATAAGTAAAATAAATAGAAACTTTTCCAAGAGAAGAAAAATACGTATTTTGCTAAATCGTAATAATTTTCTACAAGCAAAGCAAGTAAATTGAATGAAACTTCTCTTGATAGATAGATGGAGTGATGCATGCTAATAATGTCAACACTTTGGGCAGCTCACATAGGAGGAATGAAAATTCAAGCCAAGCATGCACAATTTAGTGACTTGTATAGTTTATACCTAAATGACCGCCTGAAGCCTCATGTGCTCGTAGGTGGAAGTTTTGAGAGGAGACAGGATTATGGGCTTCTAGCTGAATACACAGTGACTCAATGGGACCTGGTTGGAAAATGCAGGTTGCTGGGGCTGTGACCCAGATCCCTTGACTCTGTGCTTCCTGGCCACTGCACTCCTCCACACACCATGTCCTTTCCTGCCTTGGAGCTGGCCTAGTACAGAATGAATCCTTTAGAAAATGTGAACAAATAAACCCCTTCTTCAAGTTACAGATTATCCCAGTAATGAGAAAGGTGACTGAGACCATGACCTACCAAGGCCTTCTTTCAAAAATAAAACATAAAATGGCAGTGAGAATGTAGCCTAGTGAGAAGGGCCTGAATGTAATTCAAAGTACCACAAAACAAAAGGAAGGAGAAAAAGAGGAAAGGAGGGAGGGAGGAAAGAAGAGGAGGAAGGAAGGACAGATTGAAGGACAGACTTTGCTTGATACTTTAAATAACTTGATTTTCAGTGGCCTCTGCAAAGAAAACAGTGAATAACATGTACAATGGTGTGTCTAATCTTTCTAGATTAGGTCCCCAGGCTTGACACACCTGTGTTAGACTATTTCTCTCATGAATCTTTTGGTAGTTTCTACAGTGTAAGAAACTGAAAAACTGCCTTTCTGCAGCACCTTAGTGTACTGCAGAAGAATAAATGGTACAGCTGAAAGTACTCTCAGAATACATATGAATGTAAATAAAATTGAATGCAGAATTCATATAGTCTGTCATACCATGGACATTTTGCAATCATTTTTCATTGACTTCCAGGAGAACTAGAATTTTCTGTGTAAATTTTGCAGTACAACATTCAGGACTTCCTTGGAGTAGAAATGATCCTGTCAGGTTCACTTTCAAGATATTATGTGATCTATCCATCTCAATTAGTTTGGTTAAAGACTGTTTGTCTTTTCCACATATTTGCATTGCATTAGTCTCCAATAGCTGAATAAGTTTCATGTGCAGAGATGATGCAGTGCAATTTTAATTAATTCCATAAGGCATTTATAGAAAATTAGAAGATATTCTTAAGGCTTATAAATTAGTTATTTCACAGAATAAGGAACAGGACTACAAGATAAACCCTGAGAGGACTTCACTGACCTCATAAGAAACAAAAACTACATGTGTTAGTATATAAGTCTTGCTCTATCTATGTCTTAACCATCCAGCAGAAAAGTATAAAAATGAGGTATACACTGCAGGGCTATATAAGTTGAGCTGTAAATGGCTGTGGTCAACAACTTCTTCATATAACTCACTATTGTTGTGGAATGTTGGGCTGTGTTGGATTGTGTCGTCAAGTTCAGGCACCTAAATTAGTTGAATGACAATGGAGTGCCCATCTTTGACAGGTGTAGACAAAGGAAGGGGTATAGAAAGGAAGAATCATTATGTGTGTGTATGGACAGTACAGTTGGGATAGATAATGCCATGCTTCTACATAATTCTATGAAAGGCAAGATTTGCACTAAGGGTTGTTGGACAGGATATTATATCAGCTTCTAGTACTATGGACAACCACTA
>PVKA01055799.1:0-10161 GCA_004027165.1 Ctenomys sociabilis
TAAAATTTTATGCTTATAAAGAAATAATAGACTACTCCCTGTTTTTGACCAATTAGTGGCATATAAAAGCTGTATTTAAGGAAGATAGAAAAAGATCAAAGAGGATAGAAAAACATTGAAAAGGTAAAATTTGAGTAGCTTTATTATTTTATATAGTAAAAATTTTATATAAATAAAAATAATACAATAATATAAATAAAGTGGTACAAGATATTATATCTATATTGTCATTTCTGTCAGTCTATCATTTATTATTTGAATGATGAAAATCTTTAATAAAGATCATAGGAATCTTGAGGAGGTCAGAAACATTATACAGACCCCTAGACAAACCATCCCACATAAATTAGGTTCTGTCTTTAATTTTAAATACCTCAAGGCAAATAGTGTAGCCTTTTCCTGGCTGGGATAGATCCAATTACCTCTAATGACCCTGTTTCAGTTTATTGAGTGCCTATGAATCAAATCCTTTTGCTTTAAACTAAAGTCAACTTTTATATCATTTTGTAAGAAGTGATGGACAAAATGAATAAAAATTACTGAGACTTTTCATCCGATTAGTTGGTAGTTATTGAGTACATACTGTGTGAAAGAAAATATTTAGTCTTCCAGAGTTGAGTAAGACAACCTTGAAAAAGACAACCTTTCAGGGCTCTTACAGCAGACATGTACAATAGTTTGGGATTATAAAGAGTAAAGTTGGTTAAAGTTGGTTAATTGGTAGAAGCAAATGTTGAGAGGTCATTTGAGTCATGAAGAACAGGCAGAGGTGTTCCCTGAAGAGGTAACAGTCAGACAACTAAAAATGAGGATGCCTAAGTCACATTTGGAAACAAGGAAAGGCTTACCTTGGATTGAGAAACAGTGGAGGGTAAAACCAGTGGTCAGCTCAGGCCTTGGGAGCTCAGTACCCAGGAAGCTCAGACAGGAGAATTGCTGTGAGTTCAAGGTCAGACTTTGGTATGAGTGAATTCAAGTCGACCCTAAACTACACAGCAAGATTCAGTCTAAAAAAAAAAAAAATCAAAACAAAAACAACAAACAAACAAACAAGCAAACAAAAACAACAATGTAAAGTGTAAGAGGCTGAAAAGTGCCTCATGCTCTAGATAAAATCATTGAGGATTTTCAGGTCCCCTAGAACTCTTTTGCTTTTCTTTTAGCCACTGCACTTTAATAAGACTTAACCTAGTTAAATAATGTTATCCTTAAATAACATTTTCATTTCTTAGAAATTCATGCACTCAAGATATACACTAAAAAAATGTAGCAGTCTTTTCATTTCTCATTATTCTGGGCAGCAATGTCAATAATCAAATAGGCTGTTGAGTGAAGTGCTCATTCAGTCTTAGAGGCGGCTCTCAAGAAGTCATTGCAGAGCCGGGCGTGGTGGCACATGCCTGTAATCCCAGCACTCGGGAGGCTGAGGCAGGAGGATTGTTGTGAGTTCGAGACCAGCCTGAGCTACCAAGTGAGCTTAAGGCCAGCCTGAACTGCATAGTGAGACCCTGTCTCAAAAAGACAAAAAAAAAAAAAAGAAGTCATTGCAAATGGTCAGGGTGCTGAAATAGTGTTATAGATCTCACATCCCAGCATATTTGAGTTTATATTGACACTAGATTTGCTGTTGTTAAGAGAAACAGGCCTAACATAATTTTATATAAGATATCATATAAATCATATTAGGAAAGTATTTTTCTTTAACATATGAAAACTTGTTAAATTTTTATTACTGACTGCTATTTGTCCTAAAATTATGCTAGGGAAAAATAAGTGCTATTTCCAGTCATCAAGAGAAAAAGTTATGTTGTTAAATAATGTCATCATTAAATGATTTAATATTTCAAAGGACATCATCATATTCCTGTGATTTGTTCTAGGACACATAACCTAAGTATATTCTAACATGTTAACAATCAAATTCAATATCAACTATTTAGTTCATCTATACTCAATATTAACTGACATACGTTTTGTGTAGGTTTTTAGCTGAATTATTCTCATATATGGGTCATTTCACTTTAATGATCAAGAACTTATTCATCTCTGTTACTCTTCTCTCATTGCTGGGACAAATACCCGACACTCAAAATTAGGGAAGGAAAGGTTTATTTAGCTCACAGTTACTGGAGGTTCCAGTCCACATTCAGCTGGCTCCATGGTAGAGCGGCACATGGCAGAGAGCAACCTTTCAAGGCAGTGGCAGAGAGCAAAGGGAGTGGCAGCAGCTAGCCTCTCTCCTCTCCTTATATTGTAAAGCAAGTTACCCACCCGAGGGTAGGGTGTAGCACTCACACCTGCAATCCCAGCATTGGATCTGAAAACAAACACAAACTCCAGAAGCCACTCTGTGACTTCATAAGGTTTTGGGGAACACTATACACAATCCATAACATCATCCAAGGTATGCATATACATTTATGAAGTTTAAAATAAAGAAAGTTGATGAAGTGCTAGGAAAGTCTAAATATTATGGTCTCTAATTTGTCATTTCTTCTTTGTGAAAGGTGTGTCCACCCAGGACCTCGGCCAAGTGGCTTTGCACCATCTCCTTCTTGCTAAGGTAGGGAGAAAGGACTTTCTTCTTGCACTGCTGCTGAAGTAGGCTGGGTGAGCTGTTGTAAATAATGGAATGAAAGCAGCCAGGGTGCGAGCACAGCTGTGAGTGTGTTGGGGTGAACAGGCGTGAGTGCTTGCATTTCTTTTAGTTACCGTGAGAAGAATATGCCCGGGCTAGCATCTGGGCCCAGAAAGATGAAGACAGATGGAATACATTTGAGCCTGAGCCCAGGCCTAGCATCCAGCCAGGCCTCGTTAAGTTCTGTTGAAAACACCTGAGATTAGATCTTCTCTAGCTGACCCACAGATTGATGAGTGGGAAAAATATTAATGATTATTTTGTAAGCCATTCGAATTTTTGGTATTGCTTAATATCCATCATGATTGTAGCTGTCATTGACTAATATACATATTAGCTTACAGTATTTGCATAGCTATACTTTTCCTAAGAATGATTAATAAATGAGTAGAGTTTTAAATCATGGAATTGGTTATAATAAATTGTTAACAAAGTGTTCTAGTGTAAATATATCTCAATAATAAGGATTAGATTTTGCTAACTGAAAATAAAGTCTTCTCTGCAAACTATTTTTAGTCTTTGAAAGCTAAAAAAAAGTTCAAATTGAAAAGGAGATTAGGCAACACTTTTTATATAGGAAAGCTTTAAATCATTTGAAAGTTTCTATTCTACAAAGTAACATTTTATAAATTTCCCTATGTTATCTTAGAGCACAGAATTAATAATTGCTTTCCTATTTAGATCATCCATCACCTGTACATTGTAATCTCTTTATAATTTAGTTATTAGGGACTAGGATGCAGGGCATAAATTACCTTTATTTTACTGGCAACTCGCTTAGCATAAATGGCAAAAAGATAAGCCACATACTTAAGTTTTGTAACTTTAAAACTATATATAAATGCCTGAAAGGAAAAGTTTCCAATGTCATATAAGGATATGCCTAGGAATCTCAGGTTCAATGGAATAAATTTCCCAATTTTAATGATGGCCTACACTATTCAAATAAGCTCATCTAAAAGTTTTTAGCATGAATATATATATTTTAAAAGTTGTATAATTATACAGTTGAATACTTCCATTTGAGATGTCAGAGACATCTTGTCAAAAGCTAAGAACTATGAGTAAGTGGATGAAAATACTTTGCTTCATAAACAAGTTGGCCTATTTATTTGGCCTACTTTTTTAAAAAAGCAATTTCCTTTTATAGATAAAATAGCAATTGTTGGACAATTAATCTCAGAAAATGCTATTTCACAAGAAGATGGAAAGAAATAAAGGTTAATAACTAAAGAATACTGAGACTAAAAGTCTTTTTCCCTATTTTTCTATTACCTTCATAATAAACTTATCAAGTTGGCTTTATTCTTATGCATCTATAATTCAAACTCATGCTACAGGAAGAAAATGCTTTATAATATTTTATTATGGTACTGGTGAAAGATTTTGTTTGTAAAGGTTTCTACTTTAAAGTTCAGGTATGATACAGAATTGATTTAGTAAAAGCTATATTTAGCTAGATGCTTAATTCTTGGATGGAAAAGGAAGTATTTATAGCTGGCATTTCTCATTTTAAAATCTGTATTTTTTCCCTGGATTTTAAACACCATAGTTACTCTTTTTATAGAATTATAACAAACTACTTCTATCTGTTCTCCAATTAAACATAGATATTTCTTTCATTATATAATTAATTATGCTTTTTAAAGGTAAAGCTTGTAGCACATAAAACAACATAATTAGGGACAAAGAAGAAAACATCAAGTATTGAACATAGAATTGAAAAACTGAAATACAAAAAAAAAATTATTTGAACTCTTGCCTTGCATGTCACATAAAACCTTTTGTTGTTTCTGGCAAGTATCTGGATAGACAGAAGCTTTCCCATGTATTGACATAACTGCAGAAAGCCCAATTAGTTCTTCAGCTTCCCCGGCGTCTGTTCTTTCCTGAGGAGTAATTTGAAATATTTCTGCAGGAAGCAGAAAGTTATCCACATTCTAAAATTTTAGGACTACTTTGGTTTAATTTTATTTTGGGTTTTGTAAAGGCAGAGAACATTACAAATACCAGGTTCAGACAAAATCTATAACACAATAGGCCTGGTGCTTTACCCACATTAAAAAGACCAAGGTAAGAAAGGGGAACTGCACACAGAGAATGTCAAGAGGAAAAGCAGGTAAGAAAATATTAAAAATTCATGAATATGCATGTCAATAACTACATACACATGACATGTTAATTTAGCATTTTGATTACATATGGTACCCATTGTTCCAAAGATAACAGTTATCTTTCAGCTATAGTTTAAACTATAGTTTAAATAGCCTTTGTGTTTTCAAGCTATTCTGTAACACAGAGCTAAGCCTTGTGCTAAACACTCAATAAGTAATCATTGATTACTTAACAAAGATCATAATTCAACTTTGTTAGGTCAATACTATGTTGGTATATTTCCTGCAAACAGTACAGCTTCAAAGTTTTATGACATAGAAAGTTTTACCTCACCTTAACACTATTTATTTTTAATTTTAAGGTGCAAATCGTACAACAAATTTCAGTACAACTAAAAAATGTTTCTTCTTCCTGTTCAAGTGTGTTGTATGTACTTTTCTTTGCCTTCTTTACTTCAGTTTCTTTGTTTTTCAAATGAAAAGAATACATGATATATTCAGTAATAATTGCTTTCTTCATGTTTACACTAACATTTCAAACCCATGAAGTGAGAAGACTGCCTTTTTTTGGCAATCTTTTCATCTCCACTCTCCAAGTGAAGTTTAGAAAGAAATAACAATTGAAATTCAATACAGAATTTTTGAGGACTCCAGTCTTCATTACCATGATCTCACATAGGAAGAGAGGTAAATCAAAGGAATTGTTGCACTTGGCTAGCATTCCTTTGTGACAAAGAGAGAGAAATATGACACAATCACTTTCAAATTTAGATTTTTTTTTTGGTGGTACCAGGGATTGAACTCAGGACCTCACACTTGCTAGGCAAACACTTATTCCACTAAGCTATCTACCTTAGATTTTGCTATAAAGTTTTACTCAATGATATGGTAGTTGCAATAACATTCTCTCTTCCATGGTCCATGCTGTATGGCCAGGAAATGTCCTAAAAGGCGGTTACTTCACAATTGTATGCATCAAAATGTCTCAGCTTTGTTTTAGACATAGAAACTTGATTTTTTCTGTAAACTGTCCACTCATGATTTCTTTCCTGGAATAAACCTGGTATTGGGACATAGATTTCTTTCATGGTCTCTCTGAAGAATTGTAATATCCTGTGGAGATTTGTAAGAAAGATGATTTAAATTATGTTTTCTCTGTTCTGAATTAATGCTACACATTTTCTAATAAAAAATGAACCTTACAAAAGTATAATGATCTCTTTAAGCAGAATATCTGGGAGTATCACTGAAGAAGAATATCTTGGTTGCTGGTTGTATTTGACTCTAAGTCAGATGACATAGCTTTGAGAAAACTATTGCTAATGGTCCCTGGATAAAGATTTTCTGAGTCACTAATCATTGAAAAGCTGCCACAATTTCAATGTATAGTAAATGGCATATTAACTAACATTCTTGTTTATATGTGAATTCCACACGGCTTATCTTTTGGCTCATTGAACATAGGTCAATGAAAAGTGCGCATTGTTAACACAAGAGAGCTTTTCTATGCTTTATAACTTTAAGCTTAATGAATCACTGTAACATCCAAATTGGCACTGTGCTATTTATTCTGTCTAGTCAAGAACATAATTTTACCACATCACATTTGCAGTGCAAGCACAGCATTGTAATTTAGCATGCATTTTGTTAACAGTGTTTTGTGTCCTTTTAGCATCTCCTCTTTGGAGCCCAGTGTCATATGTTGCTGTTTTAGAGGAAACCTCTTCAGCAAAAGAATAAAAATGCATAAAATTAGTGTGACATGTGCCATGGTTATCAGTTATCAGTAGCCACTCTTCTTTTTTTTTCCTAATTAGTCCCCAGTTTTATTCAAGTTTGGAGAAAATATGCCATGAAGATGTATCCCACTCCCAGCCCCGTGTGTGGAGCAAGAAGACTTCAGGTCAAAATTTCATTCTGCTTGTACCAGTGATTCATTTGAGTCTGCACTTGAGTGAATTCTGGCCAAAAGACCTGAGAGAAAAATCTGTTGCATCACTGCTGGGAAAAGTTTCCTCTTGATAAAACAAATAGACTCGATGAGAAAACACCTCAGTTCCCTTTTATTTCCTATCTTTGAATGTTGCTACAAAGATCTGATGCAGAGTTGCTGCTGCTAGAGTTTGAGGGTGGGAGAGCCCAACACCATGCAGAGTGTGGTAAAGTTGAAGGTTTGAAAGAGCTTAGATACTCGAAGGCATTGTAAGGCTGCTGAGCTAATTCTTAGATCTGCGTCTCTCTGGACTTCTTGTTGAATGTGAAAATAAATGTCCTTATTGTTTAAGCCACATTTAACAGGGTCTTCTGCTACTTTTCAGACAAAACATTCTGGCTGATGAAAGAAGGTAGTTAAAAGAATGCAGTTCACACCAGTGTGGTAGCTTCTCGAATAGGCAAAGAAAAGAAAGGGCATTACTGGTTTACTAATGAGCTTTTTGTAGATCTGGCAGTTTAGAACTTGAAATGCATTTTCCCTACAGAAATGTTATAAATGGTGTCCAGGTTCCCAAGGTAAGCCCATAAAGCCTATTTAATCCAATAATGCCACAAAATCTGTACAGCCTAGTAGAATTGAATCACCTTGAAAAACAATGTTTCCTTTGAGACAAAAATGAATTTAGAAAAAAAAAGAGACCTAGTTTAGTGTAATAGAAATTGTCACCTTGATAACAATAAAATTGAAGACTCCCCTTTTATCCAGGATGGGGTAGTGGGAGCAGCTATTGGCTCATGTCCCAAAAGGCAGTGGCTGTCCCTGTTGCTTGGGAGCCAGCCCAGGAAGTCAAAGGCTAGATGACTATAGACAGCAGGACGTGGTTAGTGAAGGGGAGATCAAATGATTTCTTTCTTTTCCACTCTCCTGCTCCAGAAGTTTACCTCATGTTCCTATTTTTTACCACTATATATTATTTTTAATCGAAACAACCCTCGGCTTTATTTCCCCAAAGCATTTATAATTTGTGGCACATTTAAGCAGAGCCGACATTATTGTTTATGTTATGTTCCTGCTTACCTAGTTTTGTCATTCAAACTATCAGATTTTTCATGCTAATGGTGAGATACAGGTCTTCTCCCACCCCCTTGACTTAAGAAGAAATGGAAAGATATGTAAACTACAAGTGGTGTCTTGGTTCATGAACTTGATTCCTTCCATGATTCTGATTGCAAACTAAGTTGGGCAAGAACTGAATCAAATTCAGTGCTTAGATCCTCTGTGGACCTTATGGGAAAATTTGATTTGGTTCTCGTCTAGTTTAGTTTGCAGCCACAATCATGGAGAGAACTGAGTTGATGAACTGGCCATGTAAACTCAGAGGATGTAAGAAGTCTTCTTACTTATCTCTCTCTAAAATTAAGAACATTATTATTTGGCACAGGATCTCATGGCACGTCTCTGACTCACAGTGATCCTGCTGTTTTCAACCCTTCCAGTGCTGGGATTACAGGAGTACGCCCCCACACCAGGACTTGGTGGCTGGCTCAGCATGCTCAGGGTGGGACCAGGATCTAACCCTGGTCCCTGTGCTTGCCTAAGCAGGCGCTTAGTCCACTGAGCTATCTCCCCAGCTTAGTTGTCAAGATTTGAGTTCTGAGTTTTCACCTACTTGCCTTGTGGGGCTCTTGAACATGTTCACAGGCATATAGGGACAAAGGCTGAGGTCGTCAGAACACCAAAAGACAGCTCCCACTTTTTAAGGCCTAAGTGCGTAGATGGAGAGGGCAGACAACTAAGGTGGAGAGAGGTTTCTCTAGAGTTATTTTCTAAAGCTTGGGAAGTAGGTGAGGCTGTGTGGGGCTCACACTGAGTGGTAGAATTGTGAGGCTTGTTCCCTCTTCTCAGCCCTTTGATGACAGGAAAAAGAACTTCTTGTGATAGACAATGAAATAAGATAAAACTAACACAAAGAAGCTGTGTGCAGCTGAGCACATACAAAATGCATAAAAATTCACACACTGTGTATGTCAGAACTTCTTTCTCTTAGCAGCTATAGGATAGCAGGTAGCTTTTCTGACTAGTGCCTGAAGAATATCCTCAGACTTTTGAGGACACTGCAGCTCTTAGAGGGCAGTTCCAGTTTCTTAGCATCTAGACTTCCTCAAATAGAGGCCTCCTTAGCCACAAGAAGTGTCTCTCCAGTCTCTTAAGACTGAATCTCACATAGCACAATAACCTCACAAGATGGACATTCTATCCATCACCTTCTCTGTATCTTACTATTTAGAAGGGAGCCACATGTCCTATACACAGTGATGAGGAAGAAGTTACATTAAAGTACATAAAGAGCCACCAGGAGATGTGTCATATTAATATTCATCCATCAAACCAAGTTTCCTAAATGCTAACTACACTGTGGAACACTGAAATAATTACCAAATAGTAGTGTAAAAGTTGTGCTTAGCACTTCTCTCAGATCTTAGTTCTGAATTATGATTCTTCCTTTGTCCTTAGTATTTATCATGTGCAACTGTAGTTCAATAATGTAAGCAGTTTGTACACCAACACAAATGACAGAGACAGTAGACCTGCAAGTCTTACTCAGGAATAGAAAAGTTTAGGTCTGCTTCTGAAAGTCAGGGGGAGAAGGACTACCAGGAAGGTCCAGTCAGTTAATTGCCTCTTAGCTAGCAAGGGTTATTGTTTTTTATTTGAAGTCAGAATTAAATTTTATTTCGCATTTATAGAAATCATGAAAAACATTTATATGTTCTACATTATAACACAACTTTTCAATGGAGTAGTTCTTGCTATAAATAAGATCTTACTGATTTGTATAACTGAACTAAGTCTACAGTTCTTCAAGATTAGGCAGAATGACTTAGTAAATGACTGTTTAATACACATATGGCTTTATTATAAATATCCTATGTATTACTTAGGTAAGTGCAGGGCCAGAGTTTGATCTGTGCGTACTGAGCTGGTGATAGAATCCAGGCCTGGTGGCACATGCCTGTAATCCCAGCACTAGGGAGGCAGAATCAGGAAGATCCTTACAAGTCCAAGTTATGTAGTGAGACCCTGCACAAAAAAAGACATAAAAAACTAATAAATAAGTAAAAACCTTATGTAGGGTATGACTAGATTATTTCCATGATCAATTAGCACCTTAAAGATACATTCATAATATTGTTTTGCTGAGTTGAAACACAGCAAGAAATTTAACACAGTTCAGAAATATTAAGCATACATGTTTGCTACATTTTAAACTAAATGGTAGTAGCTGGGTGGGCATGGTGTTGCCTACCTGTAACCCCAGCACTCAGAGGCTGAGGCAGGAGGATCTTTGTGGGTGAGGACCAGTCTGGGATATAAGGTGAGCTCAAGACCAGCCTGAATGTTTCAAGACCCTGTCTCCAAAGACACACACACACACACACACACACACACACACACACACACACACACATACA
>PVKA01055800.1:0-10161 GCA_004027165.1 Ctenomys sociabilis
TCAAAACCACAGAGTTAACTCATAGTTGTCCTTTTGCCTGCCCCTCTTAGTTTCACTAAAAAGCCATATATTCTCAAACCCACCAATTATTTTAAAGGTCAACCTAAACTAACCAATGCCATTCGCTTCTGTAACTGCGCTTACAAGACCCTTCCTCCCTTTGTCTTCTGGCTTAAAACCCAGCCCACAGTCAGCTCGGGGCTCTCTGTTCTGCGCGTTCAGTGAGCCCCATGCATGCATGGAAAATAAAAGCCTCTTGCTTTTACATGAGAGGACGTCTCTTGGAGTCTTTCTTCACGTGGTGGGCTTCTCAGACCTAACAAAAGAATGCTATGCTCGTGATAACAATAACAGCTAAAATCACTACTGCTTTTTTATGGGACTACTATGTATCTAGTGCAGTAGATGCTTTAGATTTGTATTATTCCAATAATTCATAGCAAATTTTCAAGGTAGCATGATCACCTCCACATTACAGATGAGGAAACTGAGGCTCAGAGATGAAATATCAGACTCCCTTGCATAGCTAACAAGCAGTGCAACTGAAGACTTGCTCTGTTTAATTTTTAAAGAACAAAAATGCTCACTAAAAGGTTGTGGTCGTCTAAGATTACAAGTGGCTAGAGGAGCTAAAGGAGGATTTCTAAATGTGAAGTTATATGGTGGAGTTTGGGAACTACCCCACAAAAAATCTCCTGCCTAGAAGGCTTTGTCAAAGTAGCCAGTCCTTCATTTCTTTAGCTCTCACCCAAATACACAGAGTGATTTTCAAAATATCAACTTAATTTGAAATAGGCCATAGCCTTTCAATTTTCAGTCACCTGTGCACCTTTTTTTAATGATGACTGACTTACAATAAACACCTGTAAGAAAAAAACACATTCTGAGAAATTGCTAAATAACAAATACACCCCAAGTAGTTCCCACTGTCTCTTCTGTTACCACATGAGCTATGGTTCTAATGGTTCTAACATAGCCCAGAGTGCCTAAGGACAAACAAACACATTACCTGTATCTTTTGCTTGGCCAAACACAGAGATTTTCCTCACTCCAGATGTTTTAGGAGAAACAAAGATGAGAAAAAGCCTTCTTTATGAGGGAATATGGAAGTCTGAAAGAAAAGAGATATAATCTCAGCTCTCTCTGGAGCATGCCTAACTTACACACACACACACACACACACACACACACACACACACACCCCTACCACACATCTCTGCAGGGATAGCTTCTGTTTAAATAAATAGATACAGAGAGAGAAACAACTAGAACAGTACCTTTCTGCCTGCTTTGCCATTCTGCTAGAAGCACAGCCCTCAGAGAGGCTGAGCTGGCCTGTGAGCTGCAGCTCTCTGACCCAAACTTTCTCTCTATTCCTGGCCTGTAGATAAAGAGATGTGCTCAAGTAATGGACTGCAATCTCAGCAGTCACATGGCTGCTTCCAAGAGGACCACACTGTGCAGGCAAGACCAGGCTGCTGTTTGCAGAAATCATTCACATCAGTACAAAGTGCAAAAGAGGCATTCAGTAAATAAAAGACAGAAAAGCAAGTCATTGGGGTTAACAGAAGATGAGTTTAAAAAAAAAAACATTTTGGTAACTTAGGTACAATTAGGAGAAGAAAGCAAACATTTTTTTTTTCCTTAGGACTAGAAAGACATGAATTTAAGGGAGCATTCACCAGGCATTTGCTGAAAATGAACCCATGTGACTTTGTACTCCTCTAGGCATTCAACAAGCTTCTGGAAAGCCTGACTATAAGACGAAGCTTCACAGTCCTTCATTGGCAGGAAGGAAAATAAAGGTGACTTGAGTTTCTGAAGGAAGAAGAGGAACAGAAAAGTGAAAACTCGAAGTGCCTGTGTTAGTAATGGATGCCAAGGGCCACAATTTGGCTATTTTTCAGCACAATTCAGGGATGCTGTTGTTGCCACAGTCTCGTGCAGACTAGGGCCACACCATGCAATTTTCCTCCCAAACTCTTCCCAGCTGGTGACACAGAGTGTGTGTCTTCAAACATACTCTCTTTTGGCTTCACCAGTCAGAATTTACAGGACTCTAGTCATAACCATTTCATAACCCCACCCCAGCTGCTCTTTAGCCCTATCCCTCTCTCCAATTGAGAGCCACAGGAGAGCTAGCAAAATGGTTACCTAGTTTTCTATTTAATCAAATGAAGTCCCTTTAAAAATAACTTAAAAGGGAGCTTTGGGCTTCTGTACTTTATTAGCATATTAAATATTAGCAGAGGGCCTCATTATAAGGCAATACAACCATACAGGTTTCCATGGCAGAGACATGAAGGCAAGGATCTAATGAAGCTGCCACACACATTGTAAATGATAGCATAATTACACTGGCTCCCCCTAAAATAGTGGACAATGTGGCTAGATGGCTTTTCCAGCCAAATGCCTGTTCAGTCCACAGCGGTTAAATATAATGGCTATGTTGAGATTCAATTGTTCAAGTGTCACCTCCTCTGTGTGAAACCTTTCCTGAATAACCAAAGGGGAATTAGTCAGCCTGTCTCCTGGCTCTCAAAGCCATGTGTGTGTCCAATTATAGAGCTTCCCAAAGCTTTCTGTAATTTGCCATTTTATACACCAAATTCTAAAGCGGGAAAATCCATTCCACTCCTCTTGGCATCCTTAGCACTGGATAAATGAGACATACTCACCAAAAAATTTTTTAATCACAGAAAGAAGAAAGAAAAAGAAAGGGGGGAAGAAAAGGAAAAGGAAAAGAAAAAGGAAAAGGACAGGAAAGGAAAAGAAATAATGCAATATCTAGTTGGGTACTTTAGTTGCAAGCCTCTGGATAATGAATTATTCGAGCTGTGCTCTTTTTTTTTTTTTTTTTTGCATTTCTTGGGGAAGGGTCTACAGGGTGTTCAACATCTCACTACTAGCTTGGACTCATAGTGACCCACCTGTTTACAGCCTCCCAAGAGCTGGGATTACAGGTGAGTGCCACCACACCCAATCTCAATTGCCATCTCAGCGCACCCCTGGGGCAGGGCTGGCACAGAAGGCCCGGGGATCAAACTCTCAGTGCAGGCACTTTCATCCACTGAGCTATTTGGCCTGCCCTTGTGCTCTTGATATAATTTAAAACTTATAATTTGCCTCAAATGAACAACTTCATCTTTTGTGTTATACAAAGAATGTTGAGATGTTACTTTGAGCACCACAAGGAATCCAACTACCAGTCTCCATATGCGAAACAAACAACGCTGAGTAAATCATAATAATGATACTAGTATCTATTGAGTACTTACCATGTTCTCATATTTACTAATTTCATGTGTTAATCTTGGCTAATCTGCACACCATTCTATGAGGTATATACTACACCATTATTATTCCTCTCTACACATTAGAAGCCACAGCCCAAGTGAAACAGCAAATGAGGGGCAGAGCCAGGCTCTCAACCTTGGCACTTTGACACTAGAGCCCCTTCTTATAATCATTACACTATATTGCCTGGGTTAGTACCTTGTTTGTTTGCAAAATTCAGATTTTAGCCTCTTCTTGGATGGTCGCTGGCTTTCACGTAGTTGAGCAAGAATGTTTCTCCCAGCCTAAAAACAAAAATAAGACAAATAGGCCAAGTCATGTAAACAGTGCTAAATTCACTCATTAACAGACTTGTTCCCCTAACAGTCAAGGGGATTAACTTCTCCATCAGTAAGTACATCTTCATATAAAAACAACCAACAGGAAAGGTGAGAGAGCAGTTTCCCTCTGGAGAAGGCCCTGGCAATCCCAAATCATCCTTGTCTAAGATGCCTTGTGCTCTTCTAGTCCATTTAACAAATGTTCACTGAGCGGCGCTGAGGGACACAGTGAACAAAATATACATGACTGGGTGAGGCAAATACACAGGTAAATAAGAAATCGCAATGAAATCACAAACTAAATTCATCACCATGGTTGGATTATAAGCACCAGGAACCAATAACAGTGCCAAGCAAATAAGCACTATCTATTACATGAATAAACAAAAGTGATGATATGATATGATATGGTGATATTATATGATGATATGATATGACAAACTCTCTAGTGTCCTGGAGGACATGAAAGGACATGAAGAAAGACCTCTATCACATACATGGAGATGACAGATGGCTTCTTGGAAGAAGTATCATACTAGTAGGATGACTGAATAGACATGAGCCAAGAGAAAAGAGTGGCAAAAGAAAAGAATGTTCTTGTAAGCATGTGTAGTCTATAATAGTTAACAAGAATGTGAAATAGGAGAGGGGCAGTCAAAATCAAAAGCATCTGCTTTCCTCATAATGCCACAGTTAGCCTTAGAGAAGGTGGAGTGCCTGTCAAAAATGGAAAACCAGTGGCCTGTCTACCTCTGCTGACTGAACCTAGACTTTCTTCACTGAGTCTCTTTCCATTTCACTTCTTCACTCCCCAGGGGCTTGCCTTCACTTTCCAAATCACTTTCTTGTCAAATGTTCACTTTGGGCTTTGCTATGAAGGAAACCCAAAGCAGAACACTTGCTGAGTCTGTGACAGTGACAAACTATGCAGACTGAGGAAGGGAGAAGGCTGACCACTTCACAAGGGAGAGAGAGGTCATTACAACCAAAGCTCTCCTCACAAGTCTCCTGAAACCAGGAAGTATTTCTAATGGGATGCTCCTATTATTGATCATGACCCCCCTGAGGAGTATGGTAGAATCTCTGTACTGCAGCTAGACTGGGGAATAGAGTAGGAAACAGCAATCTGCACGGATCTTCTTGGTGGGAGGTATTTAAAGGATATGTTCATTTATGGCCTCTCATGCCCCAAAGCCTGATAGCACCAAAGCAGGGACGCTCAAACAGGATTGACCTTCCTGCTCTGGCAACTTTCAGCTGCCCTGCTGGGGCTAGGATAAGTGATAAGCAATCATATCCAATCGCTTCCTCTTAGAAGTCCCTAACACTGGAGTACCTCCCCCCTAGTGGATGTACAGAAATCTGTTCGACAGCAAAAAAAAAAAGCAGTATCTGTAGCTGCATCAAGGGTACGTTCTCAAAAAAGTTTTACTGCAAGGGGCTCATGACCCAAAAAATTAAAAGAAAGCTTTAGGCTGTACCTCAGTAGGAGAGTGTTGCCTTGTATGCATAAGGACTTAGGTTCTATCCCTAGAACTACACACATACACACACATATGTGCACATACGTACACACATGCATGCCCACACACATGCATGAACACACACACACACACCTGCATGCACACACACAACTTCCCAGAGGGTTTAGTGCAAGTAAAATAGGCTAAAAACATTGTATCCACATAACACTGTGTTTCTCATGGAATGAAGCTATAAACCTGTCCAGAATCCATGAAGCAACTATTAGGCCCATAGTCTCCTGTAGTGATTACATCCTGTTCATTTTACACCCTTTGTAGCCCCTCCCTTGGAGCATAGACTGGACCTAATGACATGTTATAATCAACAGAATATGGCAATGATGTTGGGCTGTCACTTCTATGACTAGATTATAAGAGACTACCTTTCTGATCATCATTGCCTTCACAGATTGCCTACTTGCAGTGAAGTAAGCTACCATGTTGGAAGGGCTCACCAGCAAAGGCCAAGGAGAACTCTGTCCAAAAGCCAGCAAGGAGCTAAGTAAGTCTTCAATCAAACAAACTGTGAGAGACTGAATGGTGTTGATAATCACATGATCTTAGAAGTGGATTCCCTCCTCAATGAAGCCTGCAGATCACTGCTGCCCAGCCAACTCCTTGAGTGTTCCAGTTCATGACCAATCATGAAGGGCAGGGCCCAGCTAAGCCATGCCTGGATTGCTGCCCAACAGCAGAAGCTATGAAATCATAAATATGTGTTGTCTGAAGCTGCTAAAATTTTTGTTCATCTGTTACAAGAGCAATAAATAAGTAATATGAGGACTCTGAGAAATAAATAATGTAGAAGATAGATTAAGGAAACATCAAAATTTGAAGACCCATTGAACTAGCAGTGAGTTTATCTTTTCTCTCCTTTCATTTCCCTCAGATTAAATTCAAGGAAGGAAAAAAAATTCACATTAAAAGCACAATGAGATACCACTATTCAACTATCAGTATGGTTAAATTTTTCAAAAATACTAATCTAGGCATGATAGCACACACTTGTAATCCCAACATTTGAGAGGCTGAGGCAGGAGAATTGCAAATTCAAATTCCATCTGGGCAATTTAGGGAGACCACATCTCAAAGGAACGGGCAGAGGTAGCTAACTCAGTGTGAATGCCATACTAATTTTTTAAAAACATACTCAAACAAAACCTAGAGCTGATAGAATAGGGAGCAACTAGAACTCTAATACCCTGCTGATAGAAATGCAAAGTGGTACAATCACTTTTATAAGGAATTTGGTGCTTTCTTATAAAATTGTTCATATACTAACCACACGACAACAATCTTACTCTTAGGTAGTTATTCTAAAGAAATGAAATTCTCTACTCTACAAAAATGATGTGATAAATATGGTAAATATAGGAAACAAGGGCCAGCCAAATAGCTCAGTGGATTAAAGCACCTGCAAGCAGGTGTAGAGGCCAGAAGTTTGATCCCCAGGCCTGCTGTGCTGGCCCTGCCCCGAGGCTGCACTGAGATGGCAATTGAGCCTGGGTGTGGTGGTACACACCTGTAATCTTGGTTCTTGGGAGGCTGTGAACAGAGGAATCACTGTGAGTCTGATGTAGTAATGACACCCTGAGCATCCTGTAGACCCTTTCCTAAAAAAATACTAAAAAAATACAGAAAACAGCCCAAATGCCTTTCAGTGGGTGAATGGATACAACAAACTATGGAACATTCATACAATAGAATATTACTTGGCAATAAAAAGGAATGAATTGTTGATATACATGACCTGGATGAAATTCAAAAGCATTATGCTAAGAAGCCATGCTACCAGTCATGGAGAACCTTTTAGAGCCTTTAATGACAACAACACACATGCCATAGGTTCACCACAACTAGTAAACATTTTATATGACATTATCAAAAAGATAAGGGCTGGGGAGATAGCTTGGTGATCTAAGCACCTGCCTGGCAAATGCAAGGACCTGGGTTCAGTCCCTGGAACCACATGCCATGCTGGCCCAGGAACCCTGAGAGTGCTGTACTGGCCACTGCAAAGGGGCATGGTGGTACATATCCATAAGCCCAGCACTGGGGAGGCTGAGACAGGAGGATCACTATAAGTCTGAGCTGCGAGACCCTGTACCAAAAATAAAAAGATTAAAAATATAAAACTACAGGCACAGAGAACTGAGAGATAGCTGGCCAAAAGGAAGAAGTTCTCGGGAGTAGTGTTCTGCTATCCTGATTATAGTACTATTTACACTAATCTGCTAGAATTTATAGAACAGTGTTATAATAAAAGCCAATTATATGCTAATGTTAAAACATATTTCTAAACATTTTTTTCACAGTGCTGGCTCTGGTTTAGTGCTTTTGGGTCTCCTAGCTCCTGTAGCCTGACCTTGATGGCTAAGGTCCTTTCCAAATCAGAGTCAGAAGCAGCATCCTCTACTGTAAACTCAGAACCCTGAGGAAAACACTTGTCCTTCCCTCTGACTTCTCTTAGTTTTCTGCTCACAGGGAAAACATAAAACACGGAGATGCACTCCAAGCAGAAGGCACAGCCCATCCACTCTTCACCCAACAGGTACTTGTTACGTATGTTCCAACCAGGAGGCAGAAGATCATGATGCTTCTCCTACCAGCTTCCCAGCGTGATAAGGTTGAATTGTTTTTGTTTTTGTTTTTAGGGGAGGTTTATTTTTTTTGTTGTTGGTGGTGGTGCCAATGACCAAACCCATGGCTTCCAGCTTGCTAGGCAAGCATTCTACCATTGAGCCAAATCCCCAGCCCCTGCCAGTGTGATAAGGGACACAGATATGCACACAAATAATTGCAAGAGAAGAGGTATAGGCACACAGGTATGCCCACATACCCCAGGAGTCCAGAAAGAAATTACTTCTGCCTGGAAAAGCCAAGCAATATTTCAGAGGGCATAAAAGGTGAGAAAAGGCATCTCTGGAAATATGGGAGCATGTTATATTTGAGTATTGTTTCCTGAGAAGGGGGGACAGAAGGAATATTAAGTAGGTGGTGAAGACACTGAACATCAATGCTTAATGCTAATAGGTGGAGGCAGATAATAGAAATGAATAAAGCAGTCTCTGGGAGATGCAGAGTTCTTATCTAAATGAGGCAGCTGCTACTTACGGGGAACTCCATCTTAGATTTCTATCTAGAGATCTTGGCCCAGTGTTACCTGGTACAAGTTTTCAAGAGAAGCTGAACAGACTTTATGTATGATCTTTCTATTTTAAAATATTTGCATAAATATATTTCAGCAAATTTAACAAGTCATCAATTACAGGATACATCACTACTTTATGTACTAGCAAGAAAGAAAACCACTGCCAATCAAATTGTGACATTATGTCAGTTTTAAAACACATCTCCCATTAGAGATGCTAACATTTGAAAAAAAATGTACATCTTAGCATGAATAAAATACAAGCACTCTCATTTTCTCAAAATACTATATACACTGCATTGATTCAGTTTGAGGCTGCCAGATTGCAAACCCTGTTTAAGTCAAGGAGAGCCCAAGGGTAATCTGATTAGAAACAAGCTGTTGGAAGACTGTTGTGGAGGTCAGCTGGTAGTGAGCTAGGGGAAAAGCCCATTACAGGAAGACCAACATTGAAGCTCTTACAATTATCCTAGAGAGATATAGCAAGGACTGAATTAAAGTGACAGCAATGAGGACAGAGAGGAGGAGGGACTAAACATGATTTTTATGTAACAAATCCTACCAGTGGGTATAGAAAGTGAGGGAGACAAAAGGATCAAGAAAGATTTCAAAGGTTCTAGTTTGGGAGAAAAGAGGGATTCGTCATTTATTCAACAATACTTACTAGGTGTCTAACAACTACAAGGCATTTTGCTAGGTACCAGGGATACAATGATGGCCAGGACAGAAATGGCCCCTGTCTTTTTGTAATTTACAATCTAAGAGGTGGTGTCATTAATTGCAGTAGGGTATTAAAGTCTGTAAGAGTCCCACACAAAGAGGGACAAGCATGTTCATAGTGGAGAAAAATAAGTTCAGTTCTGAGTGCGCTAAATTTGAACTCCTATGATCCATCACTGTTGAAATGCCTCATAGCTATAGATGCCTGGGTTTTGAGCCCAGGAAATAAATCAGATCTGGAGAGTCAGATTAAGGCAGTCGTCAGTTACAATAATAGCTGATGTGATTAAAGAAGATAAAACGACCAGGGAGAGTTTGTGAAGTAAGAAGACTACAGGTACAGAAGTAGAACGATTGGGAACAGAGACAGTAATGACAATAAGAGGAAGGCACGAGCAAGGAGCCTAACAAGAAGCAATCTGGAAAGCAAGAGGCTGAGGAGGAAGAACATCTGTAAACCAAGGGAAGCTCCTATTGCCATGTAATCCACATCTATCTTTATCTACAATTCTACACAGAATTAATTTATCTTGGCAATGTACAATTAAGGCTTTCAGAGTCTATGGGTGTTTTGCATGAACTCCAAATAGACTTATCAGAAATGCTCCTTATTTAGAGAACTGTTATACTTTTTAAGTATTGCCACAATCTGTTACTTTATCTTATAAGCGCTTACGTTTTGCATGTATCTCAGTTTGACATCTAGCATATAACTACATAGCAGAGCAATGGTAATTTATTTCTTCCTAGTTTCCTTCTTCAAGAGCTACAGTCTGCCCTTCCATGAGAAAGACAGACAAAAAATGCACTCTGTATTGGTGCAAGTTCCCCTCAGATCAGAGCACTGGGCAGAACTGATGCAGGCACATCATGAAATTCTTGGCAATTCTCAGAAGTAAACTTGTGATGTGCTAAAATACTCTAGTCTAGCCAGGTGTGGTGGTACACCCTTTAATCCCAGCTACTTGGAAAGCTGACACAAGAGGATCACAAGCTGGGTGTGGTGGCGCATGCCTGTAATCCCAGCACTAGGGAGGCTGAGGCAGGAGGATTGTTGTGAGTTCGAGACCAGCCTGAGCTACAAAGTGAGCTTAAGGCCAGTCTGAACTGCACAGTGAAACCCTGTTTCAAAAAGACAAAAAAAAAAAAA
>PVKA01055801.1:0-10161 GCA_004027165.1 Ctenomys sociabilis
CTTGGTTCCGGGAAGCCATCTTCGTGGCTGGACCTAGAGCCCCTTGACTCCCCGATGATTAAAAATATAATTTAGTGTCCTCATTTTCGCCGTGGGCTGCATGGAAAGTGGTAGATTGGAATCAACTTGATGGGATTCCAATAACGTAACTTTGGGATTACAAATATTGGTTTCTTGGACTGAGACGAGGACCAGGAAGCGTCTCCTACACTGAAGGACACCTTAGGGGAGCAGATACCTATGCTGCCGGTATCCTTCCTGCTCCACAAAGGATGCTGCAGTCCTGGTGCTTCCTCCCTTTAGAGAAAGCAGTATGTCGGCTAGAAAAGTGCAAATAATTTGAAAAGTGCAAATAATCTTTTTTTTTTGGTGGAACCAGGGATTGAACTCAGACCCTTGCTCTTGCCAGGGATTCACTTATCCCACTGAGCCATCTCCCCAGCCCAGTGCAAACAATTTAAGGCACCCAAATAGGAAGAGTAGCCAGATAAAACTCCATTTTCTATTTTTTATATAATTGAGAGGCCCCTCTATTTCTTCTATGTTAAAGGGCTTTTTTTTTTCTTCATTTCTTTCTATTGTTTTGAGATTATATGTAATTACAGTGGGACAGGCAGCATTTCAAATTTTGAATAACTTCTTTGACTGGTCTTGACTTTTTTCACTTAGATTTTATTTTACTTATATCTTGAGCCAGGGTTTCACTCTTGAACTATGTAGCCTAGGTTGATCTCAGTCCTCCTGCTTACAGCAGTCCTCCTGCTTCAGCCTCCCAAGTGCTGGAATTATAGGAAGGTTCCACCATACTTGACTATAATTAATCTTTTTTTTTTTTTTTTTTTTTTTTGCAGAACCGGGTATTGAACTCAGGCCCTTGTGCTTACAGGGGAATGCTTATTCCACTGAGCCATCTCCCTGGCCCCTATAATTAATCTTGAACTTATTATTTTATTATTATTATTTGTTTTTGGTGCTACCAAGGATTGAACTCAGGACCCTGAGCTTGCCAAGCAAGCACTTATTCTGCTGAGCTATCTCCCCAAGCCTTTGAAATTAAAGTTCTACAGAATAGATACACTCACTGCAACTTCTTCTTCTTCTTTTTTTTTTTTTTTTTTTTTTTTGACTTTTTGAGACAGGGTCTCACTATGCAGCTCAGGCTGTCCTTAAGCTCACTTTGTAGCTCAGGCTGGTTTTGAACTCACAACAATCCTCCTGCCTCAGCCTCCCAAGCGCTGGGATTACAGGCCTGCGCCACCACGCCTGGCTTGCAACTTCTTTCTTTTAAAATTTTTAAAAAAATCTTTATTTGGTACAAGGTCTTGCTATGAAGCTCAAACTTATAGTGATCTTTCTGTCTCAGGTTCCTCAGGAGGACTACAAGTGTGTGCTGGGATTATAGGTGTGTGCCACCATGCCCGATTTTGGGGGCTGGCGTGGCATAAGGTCAGGATTCCAGGGGAGACATACCTGGTACTGGGGATTGAACCTGAGTCTTTACATTTGCCAGTTAGGCACTCAGACCACCAAGCTATCTCCCCAGCTCAACTTCTTAAAATATTGCCATATCGTTGTTTCTCATTTTATTTTACTAAGTAAAACAATAATGATGTATCTCATGAGGTGTTTAGCACTTCAAAGTTTGTTTTAATTCAAGTGAGAGGAAGAAGTCTTGCTCCTTCTTAGAAGTTTCTTTATTATTCAATAATAGTGCCAAGTAATTATTACACAGTACTTGAGGATTTCTCAGATTCTTTCACATGTGTGCATTCATACTTTACAGTTGGTTTATCCTATACACAAATTATTATTCTTGTTTTACTAAGGAAGTTGCAGGTTTGTTTTTTTTTTGTTTTTGTTTTGGTATTGGGAATTGAACTCAGGACCTAGCATTTGCCACTGAGCTATATCCCCAGCCCAGGGAGTTGCAGTTTGGGTTTAGTGACGTGTGTGTGTGTGTGTGTGTGTGTGTGTGTGTGTGTGTATGTGTTACTGATCTTATAGTTCATATCTCAACATCTATTTTCTAAACATTGAAGTCTTGTGTTTTTTTCTTCTGGACTACTAACTAGGCTCAGTAGAGATAAAATGATTTCAAATTTGCCTGAATATTTAAGCGCCTATATTCTCACATATGCATGCATTTACAATAGGAAGCTGGTCACTTTTGCTATCCATTTCTAGCTTCAAATAATTTCTACCCTTTTCTTCTTTATTACAAAGGTAAACTGAAATTCAGCATGCAACAGAATATCACACTTTATGAACTTGAGCTCCACCCAGTTAGCTCACTGGGTCTCTAAATGACCGGGGAAAGAAATCCCACCCTACTAGATGCCAAATTCATGTTCTCTACAACAGAGGAGTGCATTCTAGGAGCAGTGGAGGTTAAGAGTAGGAAGGATTTATTGAGAGAAAAAAGTTTCTGTCTCAGAGGGACAGAAGGGGACCCAGAAAGTGGGCGGCCCAGCTTCTCATTTTCTATTGATGTAAGTTGTACTGTACTGAACATGTTTATGGACTTAAGATTTTTTTTTTTTTTAATTTTAGGGAAGGGTCTACAGGATGTTCAGGGTCTCACTGCTAGATTGGATTTGTAGTGATCCGCCTATTTACAGCCTCCCTTGAGCTGGGATTACAGCTTCGTACCACCACACCCAGTCTCAATTGTCATCTCAGGACACCCCTGGGACAGGGCCAGCCCCTGTGCCTGCTTGCATATGAACATAGTTTTGTTCATCTTTGGACAAGTCTCCAAAGATGAAGTCTTAGAAATGTGCTGGGTTTAGGGGTGTACCCTGTCGTCCCAGCATGCTTTGAGACCAAGACAGGACTACAAATTCAAGGCCAACCTGGGCAATTTTTAGTGAGGCCCTGTCTCAAAGCAAAACAATAAAAAGGACTGGAGATATTCCCTGGGTTAACCCTCCCCCCCAAAAAAGCAGAGAAACAAAAACAATCACCCATAACTTGGATTGAGGCTTGGTACCTTCCTGTGGCTTCCTAAATTACTTTCCAGAATGGCATAAGTTTACAGTGATGTCAGCGATGGTTTTTTACTTTTGCATTTTTTGTAGTTCTGGGAAGCAAGCATGGGCCTTATGCACAGCAGGCAAGTGCTCTCAGGTAGACCACATTGAAGGTCATCTGAAGGACACCTTAGGGAGTGTCCCTGGCAGCTCCAGTTTTACTAGAAAGACTTCCATGCAATGGGACATTGGAGTTTTAAACTTTTATTTTTCAGTGCTGTGGATCAAATGTAGGGCCTTGTGCACATGGACTAAGTTCTCTACTACTGAGCCACACACCGCCCTTAGCCTACTTTTTATCTTTTTAGTAATTGAATATCAGGGGCAGTAAATGATCCCTTACTCTTGGCTTTTTGTTTACAACTGCAAGACAATACAGCAATTAGCAGAACATCTCAGTTATTTTTTTCACCAGTTCTCTGAGCCTGATGCTAACTACTTAAAGCAGGCTTTACAACGGATGTGCTTCCCATCTGGAATAATGTGCACTCAGCCCACTATTTTGGGGTAGGAATGGAAGTGTCTGTGTTTTCCAAATGCCAGCTTAGAATTCGTATTTTAGCAACTTGGCTTAACTCCTGTTTGTGTTTTGAGCTTCTGGACACTGATGAGCACAGCTGGAGGAGAAACAGTCACTGATGCAAACAGGAGGAATTTGGCTGCCCCGCTGCACGCTGCGCGGACTCCCAAGCACAGCAATCAGCTTTGCAACTAATGGGAAGTACCCAGCTTTGCTAAGCCAGCTTGGGCTCATGACTAACTCTCAGAGGATTCAATAGTGAGAATCACAGTGTGTGAAGGTTCTGTGGTGCTGGGGACTGAGCCCCGGGGCCCCACATTAAGAATGTCCCCAGCCTCTTTTATTGGGACACATAGTCTTGCTAAGTTGCTAATTTTCATAGGAGGAACTCAAACTTATGATCCTCCTGTCTCTGTTTCTGAGGGTGCTGGGATTATAGGCATGTACCACTGTGCCTTGCTGAAAATCACTTTTTATTTTTATTTATTTGGTAAAAGTAAAGAATCACTTTTTAAATGACAATATAAGGGGCTGGGGAGATAGCTCAGTAAAATAAGCGCTTCTCTGGCAAGTGTAAAGGCCTGAGTTCAATCCCTGGTTCTACAAAACAAAAACAAAAACAAAACAAAACAAAACAAAATTAAACAACAGCAATATGACAATATAAAAAAGTCAAGGGTTAGCCAAACAGCTCAGTGGATTAAAGTACCTGCAAGCAAAGCCGGGCATGGTGGCGCATGCCTGTAATCCCAGCACTCGGGAGGCTGAGGCAGGAGGATTGTTGTGAGTTCGAGACCAGCCTGAGCTACAAAGTGAGCTTAAGGCCAGCCTGAACTGCATAGTGAGACCCTGTCTGAAAAAGCCAAAAAAAAAAAAATAAATGCCTGCAAGCAGGTGCAGGGCCAGGGTGCAGTCCCCAGGTCTGCTGTGTTGTGCCCCGTCCCCGGGGCACACTGAGACAGCAATGAGACTGGGTGTGGTAGCACCCCTTTAATCCCAGCTCTTAGGAGGTTGTAAACAGGAGGATCACTGTGAGTCCAATCTAGTAGTGCAACTCTGAACACTACTACTGTAGATCCTTCCCTAATATAAAAATATTAAAAATTAAAAAAATATAAAAAGTCAAGCATTTCTTCAGTGCATTAATTTTCTCTGTTCTTAACCACACTAGCACTCATGAATGAATTGAGTTCCATCCGCAGTTACTCAACACCTGCTGAACTCACTCTAGTATACATTCTGATCTACAGAGCTGAATAACACATGATCTTTCCCCTCAGGGCATGCACAACTTGTTGCCATAGATCAGAGAACAGTTTTCAGTTGACAGATGTGTCAGAAATTAGCTCCAAGAGTGTAAAAGAAGGTGCTGTATCTGCAGACTGTGAGGCTCAGGAGTCAATTTACTTTAAGGAATGTGATCTTGCACCCCACTCAAAACAGCATCAAAATGTGTGTGTGTGTGTGTGTGTGTGTGTGTGTGTGTGTGTGCGCGTGTGTGATGAGCTCTCACCTATGAAGGGACCTAGCAGTAGGGACATGCAGGGTAGCCTGTACTCCTATGGGATTTTCCCCCCATTTTTTTTTTCTTTTTTCTTATGCTTCTGTACAAGATTTTGGGTTACAGGAGTCTCCTTCTACAAGTGATTTATAAGTTTTTCCTCTGTCTCAAACAAAGAATTGAACATAAGAAGCATAAATAGTAGCAAAATTTCATATTTATTAAAGGCAGGAAAAAAAACAAGGGTATGGAAAAGCAGGCTCCACAGAGCAAGCTTGGGTCAAGTTAAACTAGGTAAAATGGGGTAAAATAAAAATAAAAATACATCCTGCAGCTTAGGGTGAATTACTGCGAAGAGACGCAATAGCGAACAAGCACATAGTCCTTGGAGCATAAACCTAATGTTGTCATCAAGGTGCTAAATATTATTTTGAGTATTTTATTGATGAATTATTAATTTTAATTTTTGAGTCTTATTATATTAAAGGTGAGTACTTAGTAGGGAAAAAACAGAAAATAAAGCATTGTTTTTAATATTTACTGTTTATAAAAAAGTCAAAGTTTTCAACATTGACTAGTTTTTGGTGTACAAAGTCTGAAAAGGAACATCAGAAATAAATTTTTATATGACCTACAATGAAATACCAATATCAATCTACAAAAAAATCTTGGCTTCAGTGATCACACTGAAGGCAGCCTGCACCCATGAGAGCAGCACGTCCCGTACACACGGATCGCTTACACCGACAGTGCACGACTTTTGTTTTTCTGGCCTTTTTGTGAGACATGCTTAATAGCTCAGTGGTTTTGCTGTTTTGTCAGGAGATTTGTATTGTATCATACAGTGTATACATAACAGGAGCATATAATATTAATAAAATAATTTATTAAATTCTTAATATGTATTGTGTACTTAGAATCCACATCAATATTTTCATACTAGCTGTATGCTTGCTTACAAACCTAAAAGATAACATCAGAAATAATTTCCTATATGAACTACAAGGAAAAATACGAAGAGAACTGTACTACAAAAAGTAAGCTTTTTAAATGCTTCTGCTTTAGCTGTCACACACAAGGCAGTCTTCATGTATGACAACTACATGTTTCTTGCACACATCTCACACTGACAACATGTGTGCTTAGCTTTCCTTTTCTACGTGACAGGCTTGTCACCTCTCTTCCTATTTTGTCAAGAACTTTTCTTACTATATTACTATTATTATTATTATTATTTTTGGTGGAACCAGGGATTGAACTCAGGCCCTTGCACTTGCCAGGGAAATGCTTATTCCACTGAGCCAGCTCTCTGGCCCTTCCTACTATATTGTACAATGTGCATTTAGCAGGGAAATAAGATGGCAATAAAATAAAATACCCAATCTGTAATAAGTGCTTAGACTAGACATCAACATTTTCACATCAGCTGTTTACTTGCTTACAAAACCTAAAAGACAGCATCAAAAATGAACACCCGTGTGAACTGCAGTGTAAACATAAACAAAAGTCTATGGCAGAAACAAGCTCTGCTTCAACCGTCACACCCAAGACAGTCTTCACACATGACAACTGTATATTGCACACACAAGTGTTGCTTACACTGATGGTGTGTATGCTCTTTTCTCATCTCTTCTTTTTTTAGAAGCACAACACAGTTCAGTCCAGTCCTTTTTTTTTGTTATCCTTTAAAAAATGTTTTGAAAATGAAGAACAAAAAAAAAAGTTAAAGAAAAAAAAAGAAACAATACTGAATTTCACTAAACAAAATGATAGGAATTCAAAAGTGATTGTTTTATTGAATATCGTTATCTTCAAATCAGTTGCTCAGATTAGTTTAAGCCAGTCTAGAACTCACTGTGTAGCCCAGGCTGGCCTTGAATAATCCTCTCCCTCAGCCTCCCAAGTGCTGGGCTCACAGGCCTGCATCACCCCATCCAACTCCTGTACTTTCCTATAGGCACAGCTGACAGCTTTTTGGTTTCCCTGTTGTCACAGTAGGTCACTGTGCAGGAGAATCTTAGCAAGTTTGAGACCAGCCTGGGCTATAAAGTGAGCTCAAGGCCAGCCTGAAATGCATAGTGAGACCCTGTCTCAAAAAGACAATAAATAAATAAATAAATAAATAAATAAATAAATAAATAAAGGCAGAGAGCATCAGTTCATGGCAGCAGAATAGCAACAACAAAGAGCAATCGCTCAAGAAAGTCTGTCTCTTAGTCTGTTATATTACAGTCAGGCTCTCTGCCCCAGGCTGGGAGAAGTACTCACACCCATAATTACAGCAGTACTAAAACCCATAATCCTAGCCTTGGATCATACATGATCCCAGGGGATCATGAGTTAGTCACAAACTCTAGAAGTCCCCATCCGTGAGTACATGAGGCTTTGGTGGGACAACTAGACACATACAATAACAGGCAGCTTGTGCTCTGCTAGCAAATGTGACATCAATTGGAAATGGGTAAACCAACTGTAGAATGTCATTTTCTGATTAGTCTGGGAGATAGGAGCAATAAGTCTGTTCACACCACTATTCAGTTTATTACTGTAAGAACCTGATGGTGGAGTTCCAAGATAAATGTCTGAATTGAAAGAATAATAATTATTCCCATCTACAAGGCCACCCATTTTTATGCCATATTTTGACTCATCACTTTTCTGTAAGTCTTTTACACTCCTGGGATCACCATGAGAAATCTGTGCTATGTGCAGCAGACCTATGAATGCTTTAAGTCCAGCTAGTGGGGTGTCATAATAAATACACTTTTTTTTTACTTATCTCTTTTTTTCTTTTTTTGACAGAACTGGGGGTTGAACTCAGCCCCTTGCACTTGCCAGGGAAATGCTTATTCCACTGAGCCATCTCCCTGGCCCCTAAATACACTTTTGAATATGGCTGTTGGTGTACACAGAATGGTTTGCTTCCATTTCAACCCTTTTGTATTTTGCAGCATCTTATAGCATTTCATCTGTTACAATTTCCAACATTACTGGCAGTTCTGGTGTTCTGTCCAATACATTTCACATCTGCCATGACCTTCACTGTATTTTCAGACCTGGTTCCAGTATTGGATTGCTCCATTTTGTTTCCTGGCCATTTTGCAGCATTTCAACTAGTCAGGTGTGTACTCACATTGCTGTTTTCTTCCTCATCTGAATGAAGGAGGTCTGCATTCTCTGCATCTGTATCAGTTGAGTTTTGCTTCATTTCACTGTCACAAGAACTTTGGCTCAGGTGGACCTCGGCACAGTCATCCTCACCTGCCCACAGCACTCTTCCATACGAAGGCATATGTTTCGTCACAACGGACGATCTCCGTCATTCAAGCATAAGTAATCTGATTATTCCCTTTTTTTTTTTTTTGGCGGAAACAGGGATTGAACTCAGACCCTTGCACTTGCCAGGGAAGCACTTATTCTACTGAGCCATCTTCCTGCTCCCTGATTATTCACTTTTGAGAACCTCCAAAACTTTCAAATCTAAGTTATCATATGTCATTGTACTAAACTGTGCTACTTCTACAAGAAAAATCAAAAGAAAACGTTTTTTAAACAAGTTCCACTCCTAGTATGGTATGGGTCTATTGGGCCCTCTTTGATGAATTAACTTACACAAAACCAGTTAGATAGAGTATAAAGTGGGCCCAAATCCCACTTTGACATTTTTGCACACACATACACTCCTTGCTGTTCCTCACTCCAAGTGGGTAAAAACAGACATTGCTTCCTTTTTTTTTTTTTTTTTTTTTTGTCTTTTTGAGACAGGGTCTCACTATGCAGTTCAGGCTGGCCTTAAGCTCACTTTGTAGCTCAGGCTGGTCTCGAACTCACAACAATCCTCCTGCCTCAGCCTCCCGAGTGCTGGGATTACAGGCATGCGCCACCACACCCAGCCAGACATTGCTTCCTTTATCCCTCAGGGAAAGGTAATGAGATGCACACCCAGCTATTACAGTGCTAAAGTACAAATTTACAGTAGAAAAGTAAAGGAAGAGTCCATTGGACCTAGGCCTTGGAGTTGGTGACTGTCTCCCTTTTGTATTTCCCACACTGATGTCATGTCCAAATTATCCTGCTTAAATTCTCACAAGAAGTTCACATGCAGGGCTTTGGAATGGTTTTTCACATGTCTGATATTTTATCATGCCTCCTTTCCCAGCTAGTTTTAGCCATATACTATTGATGTAAAAATGACTAATGTAGGACCTCCAAGTAATTTGAATGCCATAGGGAAATGTTGTGATTCCCCACCTGCTAGCCTGCTGGATGTTCAGTCCTCCCAGTTGTGTTCTCTGAAATTAAAGAATGACTTCTAGCAACAACAGAGGTTAAGAGCAGGTTAAAGATATTTGTTGAGAGAAAGAATGTTTCAGTCTAAGAGAGATAGAGGCAATCCCAAGTGGGTTGCTGTGGACTCTGCTTCACAAGGGCGTTTTATAGAGCAAAACCATGCGGTAAGGTGAGGTTTGTCTGAGGTGGGACTGAAGTATAGTTTACTAACATGATTACAAGTGTACTTGCTTAAGTAACATTGCTCCAAAGGGAAATCACAAAGTGGCTCTGAGATGGCACAAGAGCGGTGAACCAAGATTATGAGTATAATCTCTTAGGTAATATTGATTAAATAGGGATCAAATGGAGCAACAAATCACCTAGCAACTGCACGTGGAATGGGCAGAGACTTTTCCTGAATGGGAGGTTTCAGCCCCCCACTCAAGGCAAGCAATACTGATTGACAATATCAATGACTACCGTTCATCCCTAAAGAAAATATGTACATGTGCTCATCCTACTTTTGTTTATTTTAATGAATATATAAAATAGAAAGACATGAAAAATGATACAGAATTTCAAAACAAAATGATAGGAAATCAGTAGCAGTTGTTATATTGCATATTGTTATCTTCAAAGTAGTTATTCAGGTTATCTGATATAAGCATGTAAATTTAGTCAAAAACAGAGCATTAACTGTTCCTTTAAATAAGTCAGTAGAAATTAGTAGTTTAATTATCTTAGAGATCATACATATATTTCTTCTTCCTTCCTTCCTTCCTTCCTTCCTTCCTTCCTTCCTTCCTTCCTTCCTTCCTTCCTTCCTTCCTTCCTTCCTT
>PVKA01055802.1:0-10160 GCA_004027165.1 Ctenomys sociabilis
ATTTCCTATGTGGTCATTGAAGTCTTCTCAGGGTTTATCTTGTAGTCCTGTACATTATTCTGTAGTTCCTTTGTCTGTGTCATCCATGTGGATGAGTCACGGCCAATGCTTGACCAGATTGCTCTCTGTGAGAGCCTGAGAGAAAGTTTTCTCTTCATGTGACTCTCCCCAGGCACACTATAGAACTTCAATCTCTTTTTATGTATTTAGAACAGGGTCTATAGGATCTCATTACACAGATCAGACTCGAAGTGATACCTTCCTGTTTTTCAGCTTCCCAAGTGATGGGATTATAGTTGTGTACCACCACACACAGTCTCAGTTGCTGTCTCAGTCCACCGCCAGGGGCAGGGCCAGCTCAGCAGGCTGGAGATGGAAGCTTGGCCCCTGCTCCTGCCTAAGCAGGTGCTTTAATCTGCTGAGCTATCTGGGTGGCCCTTGGATCACCTTTATAGCTAGGGGATTAGGTTGGAAGTTACTGATTCACAGGCTGGTGGCTGACGGTGATCACTTGGTGAATGTATGCAGTTTATTGACATGTTTTAGAGTGAATTTATGTGCCTGTAGACAACCATGTTTCTCTCCTTAGTTTTCCATAGACTCATTGGTCTCACACCATCATGATTCAGCAATCACCTGGCCCACTCTGATTCAGAATCCCCTTGGTAAAGGGGTTGAATAACCCATCCCCCCTTGAGGACCTATAGACCCTTCTGTGGGAAGTTGGAACCCTCTTTTTTTGGCCAACCATCAACTGTAGTCATAGGAAATAATTGCTATTTTCACCAGTTAAATGCTATTGTTTTGGTAAGGAATTAATGAAACAAGAATGACAAATCCTGGGAGAAAACAAAAATGTATATTGGTACACCATGCAAGATAATTTTACTCTCTCATGTTCTGCTTCTTTGGTAGGGCCAGACCCAGTTTTTAGTTTATGCCATTTGTCTGAATGTACATCAGCAGTTCCTCTATCAGTAGTCTTTATGTGATAGGCTTGACTCTCAATGTGTCCTGGATGGCTGGTTTTATAGTATTTCAGATATCAATGAACAGGTGACAAAGGCATATTTGAGGTCAAAGATGCTTTCTAAGGCTCTCGGAATTTCAGCACATAGGACTCATCTGCTGTGTTTATCAGAAGGCCAACCCTAAATATGTAGGGGAAAGAAACTCCTAACATGTTAGATGTCTGGCATGAGTTCACATTCCCTGAAATCAAATAATGCATTTTAGAAATGGAGGTATAAAGCAGAGTATATTTATTGGGAGAAAGAAAGTTGCTGTCTAAGAGAGACAGAAGGGGTCCCAAAAGGATTGCTTAGGACCCTGCATTTTCTAGAGATTTTTATAGAGCAAATCCATGGCATGAGGTGGATCTAAGGTCGGAAATCACAAGTGGGCATGGGATGAGACAAAACTTCTCAATCAACAAGACTACAGGCATAATTGCTCAGGTAAAATTGATTGAATTTGGATCAAATGGGGAAGTGAGTCACATAGCAAGCAGAACAGGGGCTTCTTCTGGAGGAAACTGAGTTAGGGCTTTTCTTGGCTTTCTCAGGGTAATAGAGACCTACTTAGAATATCATTCCCTGATGTTTATCTTAGGGCTATATGTGATTATATTCATTTGATCTTTTGTCTTGATGTCTAGCCCATAGTAGTGATGCTCCTCTGTCTCCCCTATAGCGGCAAGGTATCTTTTCTGCACTGGCTCCTTCAGAAGACCCAGCCCTATCTGACTGCCTGTGGTATTCCTCAATTCAGCTTCCAAACACTAAGAGAAAAGGGGAAATCATTTCATGAGGAATTTATCTCGGTTTTTTTTAGGGATGTTATTTCTACCCTTCAAATGACAGTATTGTCAAAAAATGGACCTTTATATAAAATTTAAATCATGTCATACCAACACTCATAGATAATATTATTCTGACCTTACACAGAAGGGAGCTGAAATATGAAAAAGCTAGGAGCTCACTCGGAGACATGCAATTAAATGATTAAACATGAAACCTTATGTCTTTCCATGCATAATACAAATTCTATTTATTTAGGAAATTAAATATTTTCCCTTCCTGTTGTCTTCTTGATTTCAAACTCTGGAGATTGGGGCATTGTTGCAATAAAGAAGGCTGAACTGAAGGTATCCAAGTGAGTTTAGTGTGCAATTTTGTGATAAATTACTAAAGGGCTGTTCTCAAAGAAAAGGTTAAATGTGGGAGTGTTGAGAGCCACTGACATATAACATAAAGTATAAAAATCAGAGTAGTGTGGAAAGATAAGAGAGTTTGCCGTGAACTTGTTCTATTAGAATGACATCAAGTAATTTTCACAGTTACACAGGCAGGATATAAGAACTTCTACATCTGATCAAGATATTCCTATATAGGAAAACTCCAAGCCCAGGGGGCTAGCCATGGTTTGAATTCACAATGCTACACTCTTGGGGAAATAGTCTGGAAGTATTTGAGCTAAATGTGTGAGAAGTAAGACAGCTGAGAATAAGAAAATCATGAGAAACAAATATATCCTGCTTTATCAGACCTTGACAAAAGGAAATGGAAATCCTTGACAGAAATAAATAGAGCTTACAAGAGAATATCTAGGGGAAGCTCATTTTCTAGGAGAGAAAAAAACATAGTATATGAGAGAGCTCAGTGGGTATGAACGTTAGGTGTCTCATGGAAATCTTAAGCATTTGTTCATCAAATTGGAGCCTTCTGTTCTGCAGATTTCTACCCAAGAGCATGGGCTTGAAGCAGTAGAGTAGTAGATATGAGCCTGTGGTATCTTATCAATCCTAGGTATGAACTCTACATAAATCCCTAAGACATGTTGAAAACTTTGAATCTGTGAAAATGTTGACTATTCACCATGATAAGGGAATGAATTCTATGAAATTGTGCAATAAGTAAATTGTCCATTTCTGACAGTCATTGAGAGCTGTAATAAAGGGAAAGAGCTTCAGTTCAGAACAATCAAATGTATGGGGCAAATAAACTGGGATCTCACTAGTGATTTTCATTTTTTTTTCTTTCAAGGCAGCCCATCAATAGAGAGTCACTTTGTTGAGTCATATATATGTAGTAGGTGGTGTTAGGACATGTCTTGAGGGATGTTCTAATTCTTGTCACTCATTTCACCTAGGCCTTCTTTGGGAGTCTCTGGTAGTGGACTTTGTTCCACATTTAGGTATGTTGGAAGGACTGGAGGGTAATCCTGCTAGAGATCTATTCATGAGATCAGATCTTTCTCCCAGGAGGGGAGTACTGAGTGGCAAAGGCTTGGCCTAGGGACCTTGTGGGTGAGTATGGGAGAGCAGAAGACATTTTACATGCAGGACAGGTGTTTATTATTCTGTTGTCTAGTAATTCTGCAACTTGGGATTCATGTGTGAGCCTGAGGTTTAGGCAGCTCCAATATAAAGTAAAAACTCGAAAGACTGGTTTGCTAGAATCTCCATGAGCTTCTGAGTCAGCAGAATTGGTGTCAGCAGAAACAGGAGAGCACTCTTGTCACGTCAGTGTCCTTAAAATGATGTGGCTGTGTTGAGTCAGGATGTCTGATGCAGTGAAGGTGTTGATGATCACCAGATCTCTCTGTCAGCAGTAGCGGCATCCATAGTCCAAGACAGAACATCAGGGATCCAGTGCAGCACCACACAGCATGTAGCCTTGGCAGAGGCACTGGAGGAGCTTCTGGAAGCCATATGCTTAGTCACTACAACAATGAAAGTCACTGTTACTGTGTTGCAGAGAAGAAGGGGAGCAAGTGGAGGGAAAGGAGGGGCTTCCAACCAGTGAGCCTATGCCTTTCCCAGAGCTATTTTGTTGGTGTGACCCCATTTTGCCACAGGGAAGTATAGATTGGAGGTACACAGGTGATAAAAGCAGCAAAGGAGGCCCTGTGTTCCTTAAGCTACAAGGACCTCTTTAAAGCACACATCAGTACTCCTGACCCCAAATTGTCTGGGTTTATGTGGAAGTATTTATTTATTAAGTCAACTCTAGCTTAGCAGAGGGAAGGCTAGGCAGATTTTTGGGATTCAGGTGGTGAAAAATCCCTCCTACTGGCTGCGAGAATTTGAAGTAGAGAAATGCAGTTTGAAGTAGGTAAAATATGCAGTGGTTCCAAACTTTGGTAACACCAAAGGAAATCTTTGGCACTGGTGATGGACAAAGAAAGCCATGTCTCTTGGGAGCATGTGAATTTCAGGTCATGGAGAGAGAAGGATCAGATAAAATCTGACAGGAGACAGAAGTTAGTTTGGTGAGAAAGTAATCATGATTAGAAGAAAGCTCAAAGGAAACCCAGGAAAAGGTTTGTGGACTAAGTAGAATAATGTAAGTAACATACTAGATGAGACATAATACCAAACAACTGCAATTTAAATGTTTTATTTAATTTTCTTTTGTTTGTTTCTTTGAGGTACCAGGGATCAAAACTGGGAACGTGAGCTTGCCAGACAGATGCTAATGCCACTAGGTTCTCTCTCCAGCCAACATCTGCAATTTAAAGGAAAGGCTTATTTTGGCTCACAGTTTCAGAGGGTGCAGTCCAAGGTTGAAGCCCCAAGGCAGAAGCAGCACAGTGGAAGGACTTGCTGTGGAGTGTGGGGGGAAGCTGCTCACAGCTTGGCAGTCAGGAAACAGAGAGAGAGAGAAAAGATTAGCTGGGGAGCAGGGAGTGGCAGTACGGGAGAGACTAAATCGTTTCTAGGGCTCAGCCCTAATGGCTGCTTCTCGCAAGCAGGCCTCACCTACTAGTAGCACATGCAGTCATTGAGTGCCAGTGGGTGCAGCGTCCCAGGATCTGATAATCTTCCAAGAGCCGTGCCTCTAGACACTTTGCTGGAAGGAAGTGTTTGGAGATGACTTTATTTGGAAGTATGTGTTCATTAAATCAACTTTAGCTTAGCAGAGGGATGACCGGACAGTGTTTTCATATTCAGGTGATGAAAATCCTTCTTTCTACTGGCTGCAAGGAGATAATTTAAAGTAAGAGAAACACAGTTTGGAATTGGTAAAATATGAACACAAGCTCCTTAAACTATTAATAAAAAGGCTACAGTTGCAAAAATAAGAAATTATTCACTATGAAATGGAACATTAAAGGATGTGGGAAGGATGAAGGGTGACATTAGGGAATATTAGAAGAGGGGACAGTTGGCTTTAGTGAAACCTAGGAATCAAGAGGAAAGGATGGAGTCTGATAGGTACTCACTAAGAACAGAGGTCATATGTAAGTGACCATTTTACCTAAGGCCTAGCACAACTCTAGCATGAAGTAGGCACTTAATGAATACTATTACACTGAATTTTTTATGGGGTTATATAATTAAAAATAGTGTCAGAATGAAAAGGGTGTAATCACCACAGACCCAGTGGAAATTCACAAGATTATCAATAGCTACTTTGAGAATTTTTATACTCACAGAATAGAAGACACAGAAGAAATGGACAGATTCCTAGAAAGTTACAAATTACCAAAACTGAATCAAGAAGATATAACAGCTCTCAATAACCCAATAACAGCCAATGATATATGAACTATAATAAAAACCCTGCCAACAAAGAAAAGTCCAGGTCCTGATGGAGTAACAGCTGAATTCTGTAAGGAATTCACAGAAGATATAACCCCTACACTCCTCAAACTCTTCAATGAAATTGAAAAGAAAGCAGTCCTCCCAAAATCATTTCTGGAGGCAAGTATTATACTGATTCCAAAACCAGGGAAAGACACAACTAAAAAAAGAGAACCACAGGCCAATCTCCCTCATGAACATAGATGCAAAAATCCTCAATAAAATCCTAGAAAATAGAATACAGCAAATCGTCAAGATCATACACCATGACCAGGTAGGATTCATCCCAGGGATGCAAGGGTGGTTCAATATTCAAATAGCTATAAATGTAATACACTATATTAATAGATCAAAATCTAAAAACCACATGATCAACTGATGCAGAAAAAGCTTTTGACAAAGTCTAATACTCAGTGATGTTCAAAGTCCTACAGAAGATTGCAACAGAAGGCCTATACTCCAATTTGATAAAAGCCATCTATGACAACCCAATGGCTAACATGATTCTAAATGGAGAAAAAATAAGATATTTCACTCTCAGGTCCAGTACAAGACAAGGATGTTCCCTATCACCCTCCTATTCAATACAGTTTTGGAATCATTAGCTACAGCCATTGGAAAAGAGGGAGAAATTAAAGGAATAAGAATAGGCAAAGAAGAAGTTAAATTATCATTATTTGCAGATGACGTGATACTTTACTTGGAAGACCCAAAAAAGTCCACCAAGAAGGTACTAGAATTGATACACAAATTCAGTAGCATAGCACTATACAAAGTCAGTACTCAAAAGTCAATAGAATTCCTCTACACAGATAACAAACACACTGAGAGGGAAATTAGAGAAACAATACCTTTTATAATAGCATCGCAGATAATATGCAATACCTTGGAATTCACTTAACCAAAGAACTGAATGATCTTTTCATGGAAAATTACAGTACTCTAAGAAAAGAAATCAGAGGACTTCAGGAAATGAAAGATATTCCCTGCTCCTGCATATGAAGAACTAACATCATGAAGATGGCCATACTCCCAAAATTGTTGGACAGATTTAATGCAATCCCTAACAAACAGCTACCAACATACCGCCCAGACCTAGAGAAATCATTCCTAAAATTTATGTGGAACTTGAAAAGATATAGAATAGCAAAGGCAATCCTGGCTAACAAGCACAAGGCAGGAGACATTATAATTCCTGACTTGAAATTATACTACAAAGCTACTGTGAGAAAACCAGCCTGGTACTGGCCAAAAGGAAATACACCTGAGGATCAATGGAATAAAAGAAGATACAGAGGCACCTACAAACACACTCAGCCACCTTGTCCTTGACAAAGGGGCCAAACATGCTTATTGGAAGAAGTATAGCTTAACAAATGGTGCTGGAAAAAACTGGCTCTCTATATACCAAAAACTAACACTTCACCCAGGTCTATCACCATACACTAAGCTCAAGTCAAAATGGATTAAAGGTATAAACATTAAAACAGAAAAACTCAATCTCCTGGAAGAGAAAGTAGGAGGAACTCTTGAAGACATAGAGGTAGGCAAAGTTCTTGAACAAAAATTAAGTTGCACGGGAAACACTTGAAAAAATTAACAAGTGAGACTTCCTCTTATTGAAAAGTTTTTGCTAAAGAAATAACCAACAAAGTGAAAAGACAACCTAGAAATTTCAAAAAAATCTTAACTAATAAGTACTCAGACAAAGATCTGCTCTCTAGAATTTATAAAGAATTAAAATATATTAGGGCCCTTAAATTTAAAGACCCAATCCAGAAATGGGAATCTGAAGTGAATACATACTTCTCAGAGGACGAAATTAAAGAAGCGAATAAATATATGAAAAAATGCTCCACATCACTAGCCATCCGTGAAATGCAAATTAAAACACTGAGATACCATCTCACCCCAGAAAGAATGGCTACCAAAAACAAATCAACCAACAACAATGTTAAGAGGCTGTGGGGAAAAGGAAACCCTTCTTCACTGCTGGTGGGAATGCAGACTGGTGCACCTATTATGGAAATCAGTGTGGAGACTCCTCAAGAAACTAGGACTGGAAATCCCATTCAACCCAGCTATCCCCCTACTGGGAATTTTCCTGGAGGAACTGAAAACCTCATGATAGTGATATATGTGTACTTGTGTTTATAGCAGCACAATTTATGATAACCAAATCTTGGAAACAGCCAAGATGCCCATCACATGAGGAATGGTTGAAAAAGATGTGGTATTTTTATACAATAGAGTATTACTCATGGGAAAATTCCCAGTAGGGGGATAGCTGGCTTGAATGGGATTTCTAGTCCTACTCTTTTGAGGAGTCTCCACACTGACCTCCACAATGGTTGTACCAGTCTACATTCCCACCAGCAGTGGAGAAGTGTTCCCTTTTCCCCACAACCTCTCCAACATTTGTTGTTGGTTGATTTCCTTATGATAGCCATCCTTTCTGGAGTGAGATGATATCTCAGTGTTGTTTTTATTTGCATTTCACGAATGGCTAGCGATGTGGAGCATTTTTTCATATATTTGTTCACTTCTTTAATTTCGTCCTCTGAGAAGTGTGTGTTCATCTCAGATGCCCATTTCTGAATTGGGTCCTTAAATTTGAGGGCCCTATTATATCTTAGTTCTTTATAAATTCTAGACAGTAGTCCTCTGTCTGATTGCTTATTAGTTAGGATTTTTTCAAAGTTTGTGGGTTGTCTTTTCACTCTGTTGACAATTTCTTTTGACATGCAGAAGCTCTTTAAGAAGAGTTGATCCCATTTGTTGATTCTTTCAAGAGCTTCCCGTGCAAATACCTACAAAGAATGATAAAGTTGAAGCATTTATATTTAAGTGGATGCCACTCAAAGACACACTCATAACTGAAGTAAACCAGACCCACAAGAGTAAATGTCGCGTATCTCCCTAGATTAAGGACTCAAAAGAAGAAATACAAAAAGAAAGTTATAATAGAATTAAAAGGAAAGCGAGAACTTGAGGATTGGACAAGGAGGAGAGGCTAAGGAGAAAAGCTGAGAAACAGGATAGGGACAAAGCCATACATTTGTGCGCACAAAATGGGCAAGGCAATGATCCAGAGAAACATCAGTAGGTTTTTGAACATAGCAGTTAATTAATAGAATTCTCAACCTGACTATCTATATATGCTGATATCTATGAACCATGCAAGGGTCACGCTTGGAATGCCTGTCATGCTGGTCTGTTAAATACATAATTCTTGTCATGACATACCAATTATTACTATACTGTCTCCCAAGTAAAAGTTTTGCTTTTTTATGGGTAATAAATGAAAAAAAAATGAGACACACAAAAAATGTCACAGGTGGGTCCTGCTACAATGCTGTATATGATTAAATTTCTAAATTTCTGTGTAAAACTATGTGTCTATTCCTATTGCTTTAAATTTTTTTCTCATATTCTGTAAGGACTTAGAGTTCAATACATCAATACTTGATGGAAAATACCTGTTCCAAGTTATGCCTAAGATATTTGATATTTAGATGGATACTGAGGGTAAATGGAACTGCATATGTTACAGGGTAATAATCAGCTCCTCTGGAGGGTTAACAACCTACATTTGCAGATCAAAAATTGGAGAAAAGGAAGGGCTGCAAGTTCAGCCAACATTTGGCCCTAGCCTTTCAAGGTCAGTGAAGACTCAGAACATAGGAGAACTTGTACTGAAACATCATATAACTCAGCTGTGCTCCAAATTTTCTGATTAAGGAGATTATGGAGCCACAGAGGAATGAGATCGATGATATATAGTGTGCCTAAGGAGAGTCACATGGAGAGAAAACATTCTCTCAGGCTTTCACAGAGAACAAATTGGTCAAGCAATGGCCATGACTCATCCACATGGCTGACACTGACAAGGGATCTACAAAGTGTGGTACAGGGTTACAGAATAAATCCTGAAGGGACTTGACTAACCTCCTCAGATACATAAGTTATATACGTCTTGTTATATACATCTTGCTTTAACTTGGTCTTAACCATCCAGAAGAAAAGTACAAGGTACATAAAGTAAAGCCATATTAATATGTTGAACTGTAAAAGGCTCTAGTCAACAAATTCTGTGGATAACCCACTACTATTGTGGACTGCTGAATTGTGTTGGAATGTTTTGCTGAATTCTAGCTCCTATAGTATTTAAATGCCAATAGAATACCCACCTCTGACAGAACTAAACAAAAAAAATAGACACAAAAGAAGAACCATTTTGTATTTGTATATACAGAATAGTTAGGATAGATATACAGGTACTTTCGCTTAATTCTATGAGAAGGAATATTTGTAGTAATAGAGTTTGGACAGGGTATTCTGTCTATTCCTTGTACTATGGATAACTACTAAGAAGATAAAAATGTAAAATGTATTATCTATTGAAAATGTCCTATTAATCAGCTTTAAAACTGTCTTTTTGATATTTGTCTCTCAGTAAGTAAAATAAAATACAATATAATAAAATAAAAAATAGTGTCAGCAAAAGGTGTTTATATATTATGCATTCTTCCTCATTTTTCTGGGTCAATTTTAAAGATATATTTTTAGTTCC
>PVKA01055803.1:0-10159 GCA_004027165.1 Ctenomys sociabilis
CCTCCACCTCCACCACCACCTCCACCTCCACCTCTACCTCCATTACCACCAGCAGCACCAGAACACTGCACCATCTGCACCACAATCTACTCATGGTCATCTCTCCTATAATCATCACCACCATGACCACTGTGCTTACAGTAAACCATCACTACCACCACTATCATCACGGTCACCACGACCAGTAGCCTCCCTGTCACCATCATCAGCGCCATCCTCCCTTTGTCACACCCCGAGTGCCATGGCTGCCTTCACTCCCATACCCCCCATCTTCTGCTCAAGTCCTCTGTTCCACCACCGCTCCCCTCCCAGCAAGCAAACCAGGACCAGCATCTCCATCATCCACCTCTGCTCCTACCTTCCTGAACCCATCCCTGTCACAACTGCAACCACCCCTAGCACTATTACCATGCCTGTGTGGCCACTGGCACTGGTCACCATCACCACCTTGGCATCCTCATCCCACAAAGGCTGAGACATGCATTTGTCCGTGTTGTCATGCAGTCACTTGTGTTCAGGGTGTCCCTCCCACTGAGTGTGACCTCCACAAAGTCAGGGAGGTCCTCCTTTACACGTCTCGAGCAGCACCTGGCACACAGGGATCCCTGAGTTAGTGTGGGACAAGGGCGTGGGTGGAGCTGCCACAGATGACAGTAGGGAGCAGTCACACACCTTTTTTGCACTTATCTGCACTGCAGCCACAGTCAGTGGTGTTCTCACTGTTGCTGCTCTGAGGTTCAAGAAACTGAAGTTCGAGAACTTTCCCAGGATCACATGGACCCTGAGTGGCTGGCCCCGACCTCAGCCCACACCAGCGGATCCCCAGGGCCTGTGGTCACCACTGCATTGTACTTTGCCCCTGCATTCCCTTGCATTTCTGGCTGTGAGATGGCCCAGCCTTCACTTTGTGGGAACCTTGGCATCCTGGGAACAAGGGCGGCCTCAGACCTGGCGGCCTTGGCAACTCAGCACCTGCATCGGGCTGCACCCTGAGTGTACCCCCGTGAAATATCCTTTTACTCAGGGGACTCTTTGAACTCTGGGCCAAGGGTTGATTGTGTGTGCATGCCACTAACGAGCTTCCTGTCTTGGAAGGGGAGAGCAAAGGCTCTCTAGCAAATGTAGCAGCTCCAGGCTGAGCTACTCCACCCCTTCAGAGGACAGTGATGTGGGTGCTGTCACACAGCACAGCAAGATGGACAAGAGCAGCCTCCTCTGCCACCAGGTTGGCCTCAGTCACCCTGCCAGAGACAGCTGTTCCAGAGTCACCAGAAACAGGGGAGGGGAATCACTCAGGAAATGCCCTCTCCATACCCAGGTCCTGCAAGAGGGCAGGGAGGAAGGGAGGCAGTGTTCACATGATGCATTTGGCTTCCTATGAAATCCTGACCTTGCAAACAAAGAAATACCACCTAGTCCCCACTGGCCTGGCTCCATGCTCTGCGCCGGGCTTCCGGGAGGCAGGATCCTTGGCCTCACCTCGCTCTGCTCTGCCATGGCAACCCCACAGCCCCAGGGATACAACACAGTCACCCAGATGCATTTGTGCCTCAGTTTTGTGGGCGAGGTGACCAAAGATTGAGAACAAGGGACTCCGCTAGGAGCCCAGGCCTCCTCAGTGCCATCCACAAATCTGAGCTCTAGGGTACTGCCAGGGAAAGGCCTCTGCTATTCCAACTGTGACCACAGAATGGAGGAAAGGCTGAGGCCGCTCTCACCCAGGCCCCTGTAGTCACATGATGCTCTCCCTCTCCCACCTCCCAAGTTCTCCCGCTGGGTGAGGCGGCTGTGGAGGCCACGGGGGTGTCCTCCTCTGCAGTCCGAGCTGGCTGCTCATGGGCTCTCAGAGCCTCCCGTGCTTCCAGGACCCGAGTCTCTGCCCCAGGAGACCCTGCAGTGCCAGCCGTGGTGTCTCCCTCGCCCTCTAAGGCCCAGCCTGAGTGCTGCCTCCTCAGTGAAACTTTGGGGTCCCTGACTCAGCCAGAAGCCGCTCTTCATCCACTGCTCCAACTCCTGCCGGCTCCGTTCCTTCTGGCCTCTCCTTTGATTTAAGGGTTCCTGTGATGCTCAGGTGAGGGAAGGGTCACCGCGGGCTCAGAAGAGCTCCAGCGCCTTTGCCTAGGACATCCACAGTGACTTGGGTTCTGAGAGTCCCGGGCAGCGTTTCGCCCCGCATGAGAGTGCCATATGGCCATCTGGGGACCCCCTCCCTTGCAACAGGGGTTCCACCCTTCCCATTCAGGTCCAGTTGGCCTTCCTGAGGTCCAAGTCAAGGCTGGAGGAGAATGCTGTAGGAAACCACAGGAAAGAGTGGCGCTCCCACCTCCTGGGGTTCGCTTAGGGGCCATTCTGTGCTCCTTCTGTGACCACTCCCTCGAGGATGCCCAGCGACCCCATGGCCTCCTTTCTGGGGTGCACAGATGCTGAGTTGTAGCCAATGGTGGGCACCTCTTTCCTGTCTGGCCTCTTTAAACCTCTCCCAGGGCTGGATCTAGAGCTGTCCACGAGGCCTCCCAGGTGACTTGGCCCACCAGCACCTGCTGATCCCAAGCAGAGGGGTGAGGAATAAGCCATGAGATCAGGGAGATCGCACAGGTCCTCCTCTTCGCGTGGTTCCAGGACACCAGGACGGAGGGGCAGGTTTGCTGAGCAGTGAGCCATCGCCACTTCCGGAGCACGCCCCTCCACCAGCCAGCCACACCCGCCCTCCATCACCGAGACCCTAACTCTTTCCCGAAAGGCCCATCCTTTCCCCTCCTCAGCTGCTTTTGCTCCGCATCCCAGCAGGTGGGTGCTATGACTCTTCTAGCTCTGCTCGTCCAGCTCTCTCCAAGTACTAAAACGCTAAGTATTTATTTTTAAGATGGGAGAAAATTAGAACTTGCAATTGACACATTTTCTCAACACATTGCCTTAAACCACTGCCACTCTGCCGGGTCAAGTACAAGCGCTCATAAAATTAACACAGTTCATGAAGTGGGGAAGCTGTCCAGAGTGCACCAAGCGGAGCTAACGCGGGCATCAGAGGACAGCGGCTCTGGGGCGCCTGACCTGTTGCCCTGGATCCCTTAAAGCCCTCTCTTTATCTGTTTCCCAACTGCAGAATCTGAAAAAGTAAAGGAAACACACACACACACACACACACACACACACACACAGAGGGCACTTGTCCAATGTACTTTGTTTTTTGATTTAAGATTTTGCAGTTGTGGACCATGATTGTTTGGGGGGCCCCTCTGGGTTGGCCTCACACCAGAACTGCCACCACTAGAGGTCCCTGGCGAGGCTCAGTGGCCCCAGGAGTGCCTGGGAAGTGACTTCTGACTCCAAATCGCTCTCCTGTGCTATTTAGCATTTTCTCCAAGCACTGACTCTTTCTCTTCTTTTCTCACTTGAGATCAGAATGAAGGCCCAGCCCATTCTGTGTCCCTGGGGGTAAAAGAATAAGTTTAGGGCTGTCTCTTGTCCCACCTCGGCGGTCAGGGCCGTGGACCACTAGCTGTGACCCGGGCACTGCACAGCTAAGAATCAGACGGCGCTGGGACTTGCTGGCATAGGAGGAGAGTCTGAGCCTAACTTGGGCATTTTAGCAACTTCCACAGCCCTGGTTCAGAATAAAAATTTTTGAAAAAGGCTGAGGATGTAGCTAAAGCTCTGCCTCCATTTTTAGAATGGGGAAAAACTGTGTGTCTCTCTTCCAGCTTTTTTGTGTGTGACAAGTCAGTCAGAGAGTAAATATCTTGGGCTCAAAAGTCTCTGTCCCCACTGCCAAGGCTGCTGATGTGTGTGACAAGAGCTACCTGGTCGAGGGTGGCTGCGTTCTGATACAATATCACTTATGGACACGGAAATTTAAATTTCCTATAATTTTCACACATGGTAGAAGAGTTTTCTTTTCAAAAAGGAAGTCCCTCCCTGAAAGGCTCTCCCACCACCTCCCAGCCCGGCATCCGCATCTCATGGCTGAAGGCCACACAGAAAACTTCAGTACACAGAGGCTCCCAGGAAGCTGAGTGGAGAGCCAGCTGCCCTCCCTGGCATGGCCCTGCCCACAGTCCTGTAGGCAACGTGTGCCCCACAGGAACATGCATGCTGCTTGTGGACACACACCTAGACCCAAGGTGGTGGCAGCTTTCAACTCTGAAAGGGACCCTGCAAGCCATTTCCTATTGCACTCTTGATAGAGGCTGCTGTGCCTCACTCAGGATCCCGGGGTACGTGGTCCAGCTACCAACAGGAAGCAATTTTGAACACTGCTGTTTGGGTGTGAACCCATCTCCCTGGATTTCAGATTCTCCTGACCATATGGAGCCAGCTCAAAACTGTGCCATCTGTGCTGGACCTGGTGGGAATCCGGCAGCCTTGCCTGGACCTCTTCTTTCTTTGTCAAAGCAAAGGGAAAGGGTATGTCTACACAAGGCCAAAAGGCACTGCAGGCTGGGGCTGCCACACACTGGTAGCACCTGGGGTCAAAGCCAAGCATGTTGTTGCTCACAGCTCAGCTTCTGTGTCCCCGCTCCAGTCCCCTGAGTGCCCTGGTGCCCAGGGGAGTGGGGGGCCTCTTGGTCAGTGAGTCAGGGACACTGAGCTTAGGACGTTCTTGTGTCCATGTCACACAGGAAACCAGAGTGCGCTGGTCCCAGAGGAAGCAAAACCTCACTTAACTCACAGCAAACAATACAGAGGTCAGGCATGGGTGGGGAGAGATCAGGGCCCTAGTAGCCTGGCCCACAGATGTGAGACCGCTCAGCCCCGGAAACTCTGGGACCTAGAAAGGCACTGCCTCAGACCTGAAAAGCATAGAAATAAAAAGGGCTGGGGATGCAGCTCAGTTTAAAGTCGAGGGGTTCAACCCCCAGTATAGAGTGAGATAGAGAAAGAACATAAGAAAATAATGAGTCCTAGATTTTCCCTCCAGGAAAACAAAATGCATTAAGAGAACTCTTTAGCTTCCAGCCTCAGTTTCTCCTGGTTATTCTCCAAGCCTCTCAACTGAATTTGGCTCTGCCTTCCCAAAAGAATACATCATCCAGCCTCCTTCCCAGATGGGAGACACACAGCTCTAGTGGCGGTCTATCTACAGGCCCCTTCCCCACCACAGTAACCTCCTGACTGTGGGGCGAGGACTGCAGGTGGCATTCAGAGCCCCAGACTCGGGACCTGGGCTGAGGCAGCTGTAGTAGGGGTGTAGCGAAGGTGTCTGGCTTTAGAGTCCCATCAGCATGCACTCCAGAGCCTCCTCAGGTCACCCCAGCTCCCTCATGTGCTAGGGCTGAGCCCCCAGCAGCCCTGCACCTCTGTGCACCCTGGTAAGGGCAGCAGAGCTGGAGAGGCCCATGTGTGTATGGAGAGCGCACAGAGCCTTTAACCCTTCCTTGGGAGCCCCCTGCTCAGAGCGCAGCACCAGCCATCCACACCCTCTGTCCTGCTGATGTCTGTTGACCCAAAGGTGGCTGCAACAGGAAAGGCATCTTGAGCAGACAGGGACACTGGCCACTGAGTCCTGGCCTAGCCCAGGACTTGAGCACCGACCCGGGGGCCCAGGAAAGGCTGCTTGGGAGTCTGCTCCTTGGTGCCTCCCTCACACCCAAATCCCATCTGGTTTTTTTTATCCATTAGCAACAAAGGGGAAGAGGGAGAGGGGCTGCAATGGAAGACCTCATTTCTAGCAGCAATCCAAGATCCTACTGAATTGAAGCTCCTGGCTTCTACCACCTGCTACTGGCCCTTCTCCCAGGACACCACCCAAGGCCCTCTCCTTCCTGCAGTGTCTGTACCCATCTCGGGAGGAAAGCCAGGCTGCTTTATCTGCAGCGGTGCCAGCAACAAGGCTGAGGCAGCAAGAGGAGTGCTATGCCCCCTCCCCATGGCACAGGAAAAGCGTGGACATGGTGCCCACTACAGGGCTCGCATGTCCAGGCCGGGCTCCCAGACCTGCACAAGTCCTGTTCATTTCCATGGAGGTGAACTTTGCTGCCTGGTCTCTGAGGCCAAGCCTGAATTTTCTTTGGTATCAGTATTTCATGCTTATAAGTCTGATGCATCCAGCACCAGTTCATGGTGATCAAGAGCCACCCACAAGCTGCAGAATAGAGAGCAATGGCCTCAGATTCACAGGGGCTGAAGCCCCTTTTGCACTCTTACCAGGTGATTGGCTTTGGCCATGGCACCTTTTTGTTTCTGAGCTTCCGTTTTCTCACGGTCAAATGGGACCTATAGGGTTGGGAGATAGCTCAGCAATCTAAGCATCTGCCTGGCAAGTACAGGGACCTGGGTTCGATCCCCAGTACCACAAGCTGTGCTGGCCCTAGAACCCTGGGCGCACTGTGTAGGCCACTGAAACTGGGTGTAGTGATGTATAATCCCAGCACCGGCGAAGCTGAGATGGGAGGATCACTATGAGTCTGAGCTGCACAGTGAGACCCTGTACCAATAAATAAATAAATATATTTTTAAAAAGACTAATAACATACACCTCTGATTGGTTGTGGGTAAGAGGGACGGCTCACAAGAGATACACAATAGATGCGTGCTCTCTGCTCTTGCGTTTGTGACTCAATAACTTTCAGAAATTCTAGAAAGCAGGTGGTATCCAGAACCTAGAAATGTCAATAATAGAATTGACTTAGGAGACTTGAAGGAAAAGTAAGCCCAAACAAGGGGAGAAAGGATGAAAAATAGTGATACAGGATTAGAAGCCACTGCTGCAGCTCAACAATAAAATGACAAACAGCTACGGGACAGGGCGAAGAATACAAAATGACATTTTCCACAGACAAATGGCCAATAAAGGTTTAACATCATTTTCATTTAGATAAATGTAAATGACAACCACAAGTTATCACTAAGATGATTATAATTAAAAAGAGACAACAGCGGCTGTGCTTAGGGGCATAGATGCTGAGCCCCTTCTGCATGGCCAAGTGGGTAGCTGCTGTGGGACCAGTGTGGCTGTTCCTCCCAGCCACGTGGCAGTTCCACATGGGAGAGAGAAAACAGCTTATTCATCCAAAATTAGCATATGTAAAATTATGCAAATTACCACAAAGGCTGGACTTCAGTAAGACTCAAGTGCTCCTGGGTGGGTAGGGTGAATGAAATGTGAGGCAGCTACAAAGTGGAGCATTGTTTCACCACAGAAAGGAAAGAAGTCCTGGCACACGGGATGATGTTACAGTTCATGACTAGTTGTCCCCCCAAAGCCTCATGCAGCGATGGGTCGGACTTCTAGAGTTTGTGCTTAATTCGTGGTCCAGTGCTGGGGTTGTGGATGTGAGTGCTATACCCGCCTTGGGTGGTAGCCTGAAATATAAGGGAGGGCGGGCGGGGGCCTGCTCTCTGCTGCTCCTCCCCTTTTGCCCTGGCTGCTTTTTCTATTTTCTGCCACCATGAACCGCTGCCTTCTGCCATGGGCCACCCTGCCTTGGAGTCAGCCGATTATGGGCTGAGATCTCACAAACTGTGAGCTAAATAAACCTTTCCTGCCTTAATTTTAGGTGTCGGGTACTTTGTCCCAGCAATGAGTGAAAAGTAACAGAGATAGATGACATGAATGACTTGAAATAAGCCACAAGTTGGAACCCTGTGACAGGTCCACATCTGGCACACTCTAGAGAGAAAATCAATCACGGTTTCCAGGGCCACGGGGCATAGTGGTACAGGGTTTCTCATTGGGATGCTGAAGTTGTTCTCTAATTAAATAGTGGTATTCGGTGCACTATGAATATAGTGAAAATCACTAAAATATACATGTTTAACAAGTGAACTTTACTATCTGTGGGTTAAATCTCAATAAAGTTGCTTTTTAAAAAGTAGAACTCACTCAGCGAGCCCTACTTCTGTGCAGCAAGGAGCCGAGAACCAGTGCCTAGGAAAAGAGCTGCCATCCCCGAGACATCTTTTTTTCTGCACTCTGGTCTGGACATGACATTTGCTGACACCCTGCAAAAGTGGGGGGATCCTGGCTCAGCACGGTTATCAACACTGGTTGTGTTCACCCTGCTATGAAGCTGCTGCTTTAAGTAAATGCATCTGGGCACCCGATGCATGCTGTAGACTCTGCTCCATCCCCAACAGCCCCAGATTGTTCAAACTGGCTCAAGCAGGACCGTGCAGGTCCAGACTCCCACACAGAGACAACTGAGGTGCTCAGGAAGGTACACAGGCCTAACTCTGATGGGCTGGGGACCTGGCCACAGTTTCCGCCAAAGGTACAAATTCAATTATGAACAGATTAGGGCATCCCAGAAGCACTAGCAGTGCCTGCACGCCAGCCACAGACAAGGAGAATGTGTGTGTCTGCAGGGTCACCGTGCTGGGCAGGGCTGCCAGGGACAGGCTGTGCCCAGCCTCTGCCTCTTTTCCTCCTGTTGCTTATGCCTTCCTGCCTTCCTTTCTCCTTGTGCCTGAGCCACCATAAAGCATGGCTGGTCCCTGCCCAGGGAGCAAGGCTGCTCTGCCTCCAGGGTCTGTGGGCTCCTGTAGTCTCCTACTCAGGACAGAGTGAAGTGGACATGCCACACTCAGCGCAGAGCAGGTGAGCCAGACCGGTCCCCAGCCTTGAGGCTAAGCCCCCAAGAATGATAAGGATCAGCTTTGCTTTCCACCTTCCAGCCCAGCACACCCCCTTGCATAGATGATGGATGCATTGGGGACAGAACAAGGGCAGCTGTGATTTTCTGCAGGACAAGTCAAACCAATCAACCTCCACCAGGCTCAGTGGAAAATCACAGTTGATGAGTGATGTCTGCCATGGGCAAGAAAAAACCACTTGGGGTGCATTCATCTTGTTTCTGTTGAACTCTAGGGGACAATCAAGCCTCCCCATGAAGACAGGAGAAATCTTTATACAGTTGATGATAGTCAACACAGGGGAGGTAGAAAGAAGGTAGAAAGCAGAGGTAGTTCTTTTCCATGGGGAGAGCACTTCCTCCTTCCTCCCTAGCAAATAGGATCAACTGCTTAGTGGGGCACTTCATGCCTCAGGATTAAAGGGGAGCAGGAGGAAGAGGAGGAGGAGGAGCGGGAGGAAGAAGAAGAAGAGGAGGAGAGGGCAAGGCTGGCTCTGGGAAAGCAAGTCAAAGGAAACTTCCAGGCTGGGATTCCACCACCCAGTCAGAAGGAAGTTAAGGAGGAAAGGCTAGACATTGGGCTGGAGACAGCTTGGGCTGCAAGCTCACCCTTCACGTAGATAGACCTGGGCACCTAAAAGGAACAACCAGGGCTGGGTCAGGACCCGGGGTATTGTGGTCCTTTCATCTCCCATCAGAGTGATGTCAGTGAGGAAGTCTAGTTGCCAAGGAGACAGAGAGAAGTGGGCATCTTGTCTGTGTTTTGCAGGCAGGGAGATAGCATTTTGAACATATTTTTTTAATTTATGCACACCATCACTGCCCATCCACCCCCCAAAATATCACACATGCTATACAGCACACACACTGGAAAAAGCCTTGCTATGTAACCTTCCAGCCAGCAGGGCAAATACCTTCAGAGCCACAGTGAACCACACCTTGTACTTGAACTTGCAAAGCAGTGTCTGTGTGGTTGGTTGGTTGGCTGGCTCTTTGTTATTTGTAAAACAAAAACAGTCACAAGAAGGCTGCACCTCAATGACCTTGATGTTATCTGAGAGCTCTGGCCCCTTGTGCAGCCTCCTTACTTGTCTGTGTCTGTGTCTGGTGGGTGAGGGGGACAACAGAGTTGTTACCAGTGGGGGAAGCACATGCATCCTTGTTATCATGCTAGCAGACTGTGGCCTCAAGTGCAAGCCCGGATGAAGCTGATAGGACGCCCACGTGCCCACAGGCAGCACTAAGGGGCAGAAAGGTCTTGAGTGGGAGGTAAGGAAGGGAAGTGCCTAGGCCTGCAAAGGACAATGGAGGGCAGGCTGGCGAGGTGAGGAAAGTGCCCAGCTAGTCAAGAGTCCTAACAGGAAGTGTGGACAGATTAGGTCCTGGCACCTATGCCCCTGGTTTATCAAAAGCCACCCCACTGGTGCTTACCCCACCCCCAAGTTGTCTCTGATGCATCCTGGAATCCCCTGGTGGTGTTAGCCACTCTCTGGAGATCCTGTTAGGAAGACTTCGAGTCATTCCATCATCAGGGATGCAAAAGCTTTCTTTCCTTAAGGTGTACACACACACACACACACACACACACA
>PVKA01055804.1:0-10158 GCA_004027165.1 Ctenomys sociabilis
GTCAGATAAGGCAAAGTGAATGGCATATGCTGCAGGATACTAATCAGCTTTTCTTCTGGATGGTTAACAACCTAAGTTCACAAGTCAGAGTTGGAGAAATAGAAGAGCCACAAGGCCAGCCAACATTTTGGCCCTAGCCTTTCAAGGTCAGCGAAGACTCAGGACATAGGAGAACCTGTACTGCAACATCATGAAACTCGGTTGAGCTCCAAATTTTCTTAACAAGGATATTATGGAGCCACAGAGGAAAGAGATTGAAGTTCTATAGTGTGCCTGCGGAGAGTCACATGGAGAGAAAACTTTCTCTCAGGCTCTCACAGAGAGCAAACTGATCAAGCATTGGCCGTGATTCATCCACATGGATGACACAGTCAAAGGATCTTCAGAATAATGTACAGGACTACAAGATAAACCCTGAGGGGACTTCACTGACCACATAAGAAACACAGAGTTTGAAAAATGGTAGTAAAGTAAATGGCTAGCAAAAGCATCATTTCTGCCAGCCTTTCAAATGTGACTGCATCTACCCAACTTCCATGTTTTCTGTGAAGTAGATTGATCAAAAGAAACTTTAAAGCATGCATTGTGTATTTCTATGGTTGTACTTTAACAGCCCATCAACTTGGTCGCATCTTCAGTGGGTTCCAGGAGGTTTAAGATGAACACTTCTTCAGTGGTTGCAGAGAGGTACAAGCCAAAAGAGCAGAAACTTTAAGAACTCAAATTATGCCAATCTCAGTCTGCTTCTGAAAATATTCATGCACCATACCTTCAAACACTGCATGAAATCTACTTATGGAACTGTTTTTATGAAACCATGTCATTAAATGACAATAAAAGAAAACTGGCAGGTGAGAAGAATATCTGTTCCTGTCTTGTAAGTCTTCCACAGTAAGACAACTAGGGGTCTAGACTCTGGCTTCTTGAGAAACCCTCAGTAGCAGAGCAGTTTCTCATCTTTCAGAAGCCTGAGTCTCAGGTTTATGAGGTTCCTCCTTCAAGCTCTTAAATTCTCCCTAATCTTTCTCTTTTCCCTTATTCCTCCAGCTCTAGAAGTAACTGTTACTTCCTGCAGTTTCCATTAATAACTAAGTTACCTTAGTATCTTCTTTAGGTCAGGTTTCTAATATTTCCATAAACAAACTCAGCTATCAAAGTCCATTTTAAATGTCTGTTGGCTATTATGGCTTACATGTAAAATGTCCAAGTCTCACTTTGGGAGGGAGGGTCTGGTTAGAAGAGAAAGTCATGAAAGAGTATGTACACACACACACACACACACACACACACACACACACACACACACACATTTTAGTGGCAAACTCAGCCCACTCTGGAGGTGGGGCTAGCATGGCATATGGGGGGGGGGGGGTGGAACCCTAGTCCCTCCACTTGCCTAAGCTTGTCAAAGCAGGCACTTTAGACTGCTGAGCCCATGAAAGGGTGTATTCTTTTTCCTGGCTCTTTCCTTCTCTCTCTGCTTTATTAACCACTATAATGGAAGAGTTTATCACTGTTAGCCCTCTCTACCAGCTTCTGGCTGGGAGCCAGTCCACCATAGACTGAATGTATAGAAACAGTGAACAAAAATAAACTTGACGTTTCAGGTGTTCAGTATTCTGTCGCAGGGAAAAAGCTAATGAAAAAGTAGCTTCTGCTTTTCTAGGGAAAATGTGAATAATGTCAGAGAAATTCTAGACAGTAGCTTAATTCTTTACCAACACTATCCAATTATCTGGTACTAGTGTCATTAATAAAGTGACTCTCTGATTCTTTGTGTAATATAAAAGAAGAGACAGGTTAGCAGGACTAAAATCTCAAATATGAATTCACAGCAAACATTAAGATCATTGCTTTTTATTCTGTCAATTACTTGAAATTAATAAACTACTTGTCTTAAATGTGATATAAAGAATTGAATAAAATGTAAGAATCCTGATTTCTCATCCTATCATAAAATGTACAACTTTAATGCTTACCTGTTGTAAGACTAAATTTCTCATACTATAGCTAAGATGCTACATGTTATGATGTGACATTTGCTATGCTGACATCTAGTAGATACACATAAGATTTTGTATTTTATTATTTTAAAGAGAAGAAAAAAAAATCTTCAAAACAGGCTAACAGCAAAACAACAAATAATTAACATATAGCATATTGTTATCTTCATATGTAGTTTCCCGGAGTACAAGATATAAGCATGAAATATTGTACCAACAATACAACTTTTCTAGAGAAGAGAAGTTAGCTGTATAACTAAATGAAAGCTTTTATTTCAACAATTTTAAAATACTTCCTAGGCTACCAGTTCATGTACAATTAATATAATAAAATGAGAGATTAATATATGCAAGTGAACCACAATATTACAACAGATTGTCATGGCATCTGAATTTGAGTCAAAGATTATCTCAGTATAAAAATCACTACACGTGCAATTTTATCAGTTTGCACAAATTCTTACATGAAAAAATCTAGCTCTACATATTTATAAGTACTTAATATATTTAAAACTAAAAGCAGAAGTATAATACTTCATGTAAATAGCTTTTAAAAATTGATGGGAAATATTGTGCTGTGGTACAGAATTATTAAAAATCTTCTCTGTGAACAACAGAGTAGACTCATTCTCTGGGTCGAAGGAAGCAGGTGGAAAGAATTGCAAAATGCTTTGTTAGTGTACACTAGAAAATTTCAGGTTAGCCACTGTTCTTACACTACATGCATTTCCAAATACTAAAAATGTTGTGCATATACTGGGAAAATGTGTCCTAATTTTATAATACTGAATTTCTAGATATTAAAGAGGTTGGTGATGTATATAGCAAAATGTGATATAATTTATACAAAAACTGTTTTCTGAAAAGGACTTTGGAAAGTGAAATTGTAACATCACCTCTCAGTGACATATGTGTTATATCAAATGTGATACTGAAAGAAATGAAGGACTCTAGGTCACAATGCTCCTAATTAGAAGACATGTTCAGATATTAACACAGCTACATGTGTGTAGTTTATTGAATACTCCCAAGTACAACAGACAAACATAAGTCCACTGTATGTGGAACATTCAGTGACTGTTAAGTGTTTAGAAATGCACAAGGCATGTTAAAAGTATGACAGTAGGGGTCTGGGGAGATGGCTCAGTAGAATAAATGCTTTCCTGGCAAATGCAAAGGTCTCAGTTCAATCACCAGTTCCACAAAAAAAAAAAAAAAAAAAGATAAAAGTAGGGACAATAAGTAATATATCTTGGAAACAGCCATTTGCTACAATTAATAATAAAATATTGGGGCTGGCCAGATAGCTCAGCAGACTAAAGAACCTGCTTAGACAGCACACAGGGATGGGGATTTGAGCCCTGGCACCATAAGCCATGCCGGCTCCAACCTTGTGGTGCACTGAGACTGAGATTGAGACTGGGCATGGTGGTGCCTGCCTGTAATCCCAGCACTTGGGAGGCTAAACACAGGAAGATCACTACGAGTCCAATCTGTGTAGTGAGACCCTGTAGTAAATACATTAAAAACTAAAACAAAATATTGTTCTTTGGAAATGGAATGAGCAAATCACTTTTTTTATGAGTACATATTATCCTATTTGTGCTGATTCAGGCTAGAAGGAAGAGCACGAAGTGCAAAAGACTGTATTTTCTAGGTTGATAAATGTTCTAGGCCATAGTGCTCCTTTGATTTTATTTCCCATTATTTGGAGTCAAGGTCTTGCTATTAGCTTAGGCTGGCCTTCAACTCTCTATGTAGCCCAAGCTGGCCTCAACTTGCAGCAATCCTCTTGCCTCAGCCTCCTCAGTGTTGGGATTAGAGGTATGTGCACCACCACACATGGCCAAAGTTATAAGATACTTTCAAGTACAGCCTTTGTTAAGTACAGATGTGCAATTTATTCAATGCTACCATACATGCAGTGGGAAACTTAAGTCCTTGTTGAAAACATCTATTCTTTCTAGATGTTCAAAATACAAAGAGCTGAAAGTCAGGGGTTTAAGTATTTTTGGTTACTTCACAGGATGGCTACATTTTGTGAATGAAACTGTGTAAACTTCACGTCTCGGAGAGTATGTTAACTGTTCAGGGGGAAGGAAATATTCAGGATTCTTTGCCCATTAAATGAGTTCTGGTTGACCAGCCATTGTTTTATATGTAGACTGTTGTTACTATTGCTAGAATTAAAGGATACATCCTAATGCCCCCAAAAGTTAGAAGCAGCTAACAAATGTTCTCTCTCCATGTACCTTTTGTGTGATTTTTAGGAGAACTGTCTTCTGGAAGTCATGTTTGTTAGAGCCATGTGTTAGAGCTGAATATGTCCTGAACTTAGGTCAACAGAGTGGTTTGAGAAAGCAAATAGGGCAAGGGAAGGGCTTTTTGCTAGTGTCTTCTTGTAGGGAGATGGTTTGGGGTTGTAACCATTACATATATTTTTGGTAAAGGACTTAGGCTTACTATGTACAGTGTTCATACTCTATTGTACAACATTTAAGTTTTATAGATATCCTGAAGTGATAATGTATGACAAAAATGTGGCAAGATAGCTCAGCAGACTGAGCACCTGCTTGGGTAAGCTCAGGGACCGGGATTCAACCCCCTGAACCACATGCTGTACCAGCCTTGCCGTCAGGTGCACTGAGCTGGCCACCCAGACCTGGCCTGATAATGCACGCCTGTAATCCTAGCACTGGGGAGGCCGAAAACAGCAGGATCACTAATAGTCTGAGCTGCATAGTGAGACCTTGTACCAAACACATAAATTAAAAAAAAAAAAAGTAGAGGTAGTGAATTAGCCAATTTGTAGCTATTAGCTATCTTTTTGTTTTATCAGGAAAGCAGCTATTATGGACATGGAACTGCTGGCTACCACTTTAGACAGTGGGTATCAGGTCTTGTCACCAGGCTGGCAGCAAAGGGCCTGGAAACAGAAGAGAGTTCACTTTACATTGAGCACCAAGGCAATGCACTATTTTAAATATAATTCTGCCAATACTTCTACCTGATGATCAGTTGCCACATTCACTTCAGTGAAATTTTTGTCCACAAGAAAGGCAAGATACAATTTTTTTTAACAGACTGAATTGGTGCAGTGTATTTCTATTTACCAAAAATACTCTCGCTAGTAGCTTTCTGATTTTGAATTGATGAATATTTGTGATATGTGGAAAAGCACAACACCCACTACATTATCTCAGTCATATAAATGGCCTGTTGTGTATGAACACACACAAGGTCTAGGACATAAGCAATTAAGTTGCTTATGCTTGAGAATGATTTTGCTCTTTGCTTCTCATGTTTTTGTTTCCTGTAATGGACATATTAAATTCTTAAAATTAAAGGTTATTTTTAATTTTTCTGCCAAAGAAAATTCAGAAAATTGTATACCACATTATTAAACTAGACCCCATTAACAATATGTTACTTCTAGGTAGGAATAACCATCAGATTGGGTAACTTCAAAGGTTTAAGTAATATTCTAGTTCCCTAATAAATGGTGGATTCAAATGGTTCTTATATTTAGGTTTTATAATTTACAAATAAGGAACGTATATTCTTGTGTATTTGCAAATAACAAAAATATATTTAAAAATGTAAAGCCATTAGTGATTACAGTGCACATGTGACTCATTCAAAGGTCCCAAAACAAAGAAGACCTAAACTGGAAATTCAGGTGTCTGTACTCCTTCCAATATATACACTATAATGCATTGGTGCTCTATTCTTTTTTAATTTACCATTATAAAAAAACTCAAATACTTTGTATGTACTGTTTATAGTACCTGATAGTAAGGGTTCTTCTTTTAAACCACACTAACTTTACTTAGTAACTGTCTGCTAATCACTGTATAGACACTGAATATCTGGTAATAAGGAATTCATATAAATGACAGATTACATGCAATAGTGTGGCATGCTTCCATACAGAATACACAAAAGGACATGATGAACACAAGAAAAAGAAACAATTAAACCTTAGTAAAGTTAGTAAACACTTTCCAGATGGGTTGATTCGTAATTATTATTATTTTTTTTTTTTAGGGAAGGGTGTAGAGGGTATTCAGGGTCTCACTACTAAATTAGATTCATAGTGATCTGCCTGTTTACAGCCTCCCAAGAGCTGGGATTACAGGTGCACACCACCACGCCCAGTCAACTGCCATGGCCCCCCCAGGAGTGGGGCCAGCACAACAGGCCAGGGGCTTGAACCCTCAGACCCTGTGCCTGCTTGCAGGTGCTTTAATCTGCTGAGCTAATTGTCCAGCGCTCTTTATTATCTCGTTAAAAATCATTTAAGGTTAGGGAGGTATCGCGACACCTGCCTGTCAGGCACAAGGACCCAGGTTCAATCCCCGTACTGCATGCTGTGCTGGTCCAAGAACCCAAGGGAGGGTGGTGCATGCCTGTAATCCTAGTGCTGGGGAGGCTGAGACAGGAGGATCACTATGAGTCCAAGCTGTGTAGTGAAACCTTGTACCAACTAAATAAAGATTTTTAAAATAATACTAGAGGACAAGGCTATACATAGTTCAATGTTAAGAGTATTCACCTACCATGCCTGAGGTGCACAGTTCAATCCACAGCAGTGAAATGTATCAAGCATCACATTTTGCTAAGCTATAGGGATCTCTTGGTATGAATAGGGACTGATACCAAAACTCCTTAAACCACTAAAATCTGGAACTGGTCAAGTCCCTTATATAAAATGGAACTGCATACAACCTACTTACATCTTCCTGTACATTACTTCTAGATTACTTATAATGCTCAACAATGTACAATGCAAACATGTAAATAGTGCTTGCTATATGGTATTGTTTGGAAAATGACAAGGAGAAACAGTACAGATGCAACATCTTTCTTGATTTTATTTTTTGTTGTTCTGAGGCTTGAAGCAAGGGCCTCATACACACCATCTCTGAATCCCTTTAGTTGTATTTGCTGCCTCTCTACTTCTTTTGTGCAATTAACACTGCAGTATCCCCAAGTTAACTTTTTTTCTCCTCCTTCTCAGGCAGTCTCTACCTTAAAATCACGCTTTCTTTGCATCATTTAAAACTTTACTTTTACTACAAACTTACATATTCTTAAATAATGTGAAATTTGTGATTTTCAATTTTCATAAATGAAACACTATACAAATTCTCTGAAAACCAGCTATTTCAATTTTTTGAGAATTTTTTGAAAATTAATGTTCATTTTACCTATTATATATCCTATTGTATAAATTCAAAGAAATAAATTCATTTTGTTTTAAATATCTTGACAATTAAATTATCCCTTATACATCTATACACATGCTACATATACTTGGGTCTGTGTACAAAAGTTTTTACAGGGTAGCTATCTACAACTGAAAAGGCAACTGTAACTTTACTGAATAAGCCAAAGGCCTTCTATCAACTCACTGCCCCACTGTTAAAAGATTTCTTTTTCTTCATCCCCCAAAAACAAAATCACTGATTTGCATACTGAAATCTCACTGATAGTATAAATTGCATCTTCTTGATTACTAATAGAAAGGTTCACATTTCTATGCGGTTATAAGCCACATGGGAAATGTATATTTATTTCCTTTCCACCTATTATAACTGGTCATTCTTTCCTTCCCACCCTCCCACCTTCGCTACCCCTCTCTCGCAGACATGCTTGTGAGCTAAGTTCCTGTCAGGTTAGGTCAACAGGAGGAACTGAAGGCTGAAGAGAAGACAGGAAAAAAATAAGTTTCTGGTCAAGATAGGCTAGCAATTGCTGAAGCAGGGTGAACAGCAGTGAGGCCAATACCAATGCACTAATTAGAGGTATATACAACTTATGGGTTCCAGCATAATGATGATAGTAACTTAGCTCTTTTATTTTTTCTTTGAATATTTGGCTGCTTTATTCCATACCTTCTGCTTTTTGCTCTCAGCCTTTCTAATACATATCTCTGTAGCAAATCTCTCTGAAATCCCCAGAATGATACGAATTCCTAACTCAACTCTGATGGTATACCATGCTTTTACTTTCCAACAGTTTTAGGAATCCTATGTAAGAATTTTGGAATGCCAATCTTATTTATTTATTTATTTATTTTAATGTATTTGGTTGTTACAGGGTCTAACTATGTAGCCTGGACTCATAGTGATCCTTCAGTTTTCAGCCTCCCCACCACTGGGTTTAAAGGTGTACACCACTATGCCCAGACTCTGGCCAGCTCAGCCTGCCCTCGAGATGGGGCTGGCCCAGCATGTGGTGCCTGGGATTGAACTGCGGTCCCTGTGCTTGCCTAAGTTTGCCTAAGCAGGCACTTTGATCCACTGGGCTATCTTGCCAGCCCTAATCTTTTGATTCTCATATAGCAGGTAAATATTTTCTCCTCTCAGTTTCTAACATGTCTTATCTTTGTAAAGCTGTCTGTGGTAATACTTCAATTTTTCTTTTTCTCTTGTGATCTGTGCTTGCAATTTAAGTAATACTTCAAACTCATCTTAGCTATTTTGGACTTTTATTCATTCATATATCTGTCAAATTCTTTTAAAAAGTCCTGACGGGACTGTGGCTTAATTTTGCATTAAATGTGTACATTATTTTGAGGCAGAATTGCCATCTTAATATGAATCATTCCATAATCTAATGTATGAATATGGTACAAGAATGTATTCTGTACTACTAAACAACCTTTGCATTGCTGTCTTTATCTGTGAAACTCTAGTCTCTAGCAGACGTTCTGTCATACAAACATTCTCACTAAGCATCAAATGAATACATGGATGAACAATTCAAGCATTATTTATTTAAAAAGAGAATACACTAATCACACCCCAAGAAAAGAGATACTTTGAACAAATGAAACAAATTATAACTTTATACATTATGGAGTAAACTTATAGAATAGAAACCTATCAAGGAATAATTCAAATATAATACCCCACAAAGGTTAAGAAAATCAAAAGAGCAAGTCTGGTAGGTGAATGTTTACTGCTAAGATAAGCAGAAGGTCTTCCACAGACAGATAATCTGTCGGAACTTGCCATGTAGGAGTTAAGTACCACTCACAGTTTTCTCAACAGGACTGAAATAGCTAAGCTCTTAAATTTGTACTTCTACTGTCTTACTCTCATATTTTGAATTAAAAGACAAAAGTATTCTTGACACTATTAGAATCGCCAATTAATAAGAAAACCATATATTTAAAAACATGCAAATATATATGCAGGATGGCTGTGGTGATTGTATTAAAATTTTCCATCAGTTGAAAATAGCAGATAACGTGTAGAATTCTCACCTTGCCTAACTCTACATGCTGATATCTGCAATCTAAGCAACTATTGTAACACAACAATGTGTAATACAAAAACTATGTTTGAATACCTGTCACCCTGGTCTTCTAAATGTGTACCAATTCTAATGTAACATCAATTATTAGTATGCGCTCTTTAAAAAAGGGACAAGAACAAAAATTTAAGGTTTCTTGAAAGCAAGTAATAATATGGAATCATATGTGCAATCTTACATAACTGTATCTGTTAATCTGAGCAACAGATTCGACAATAATACATAATATATCAACCATTGTTAATTAGCTGTTCTTGATCAGAAAATCTGTAACATATGTATTGTTGTATGCTACCCTGTTTCTGTCTTTGTTTCTAATTTTTCTGCTTTTGTCTTATTTTTCAAAATAAAATAAAATAAAACTAGAAAATTGGGCTTGGTTGGATGTAAGTCATTGGGAGTATCATCATAAAGGATATATTTGACTTCCCATCTCCCTTCTTTCTCTCTCTCTACTTCCAGCAGTCAGGTGTGTGCATCTTTTTCCCCTATCATGCTCCTATGCCATACAATTTCTTCTTTGGAGTGACTGGTAATAAAATGAAATATGACCCAAAAACAAAAAAAAAAAAAAAAAAAGAAAAGAAAATCTTAGACCAACTAACGTGGAAGCCTCAAGCTCAACCATTTAAATTTAGTCTGAATTTATTCTATTATACCAAGCAATCTTTCAGCCACTGCTCCTAATATTTGCATGACTCAAGGTCTAGACTTCAAATCTCTATTAAAAAACTTTGAAACTTCAGCAACAACTGAATGATAAAAACTTAATATATCATAAATCTGGCCCTTAAAATTCATAAATCCTTGTACTGAGCTGAACTTCATTCCC
>PVKA01055805.1:0-10160 GCA_004027165.1 Ctenomys sociabilis
GCAGGCCACTACAGGTTTATTACTCCTACATTTTCCTAACCTGTCTCACTCTTCTTCGAGACAGAAGGCAAGTCTCCCGCAGAAACAGGAACCTGGTGTCCCTAGGCCTGGCTCTAACCACAGTGACTATGGGTTCTAGCACACCTACCTCCAAACTGAGGCTGCCATCCTGAAGCAGGATCTAAAGAACTAAAACTTCCCTCAAGCCATAAAGGTCTTTTCAAAAAAAAAAAAAAAAAAAAAAAAAAACTAGGAACAAAATAATGACCAACCAGGCCCTAGCCCACTTTCAGCACTCCTTAAATGCTCAGTCTCTGTAAGGCACTCAGACTGGCACATGCATGTCACTGCAGTACTGTGGGAGGCTGAGGCAGGAGGATGACGGAGTGGAGTCCAGCCTGGGAACAGGTGAGAACTGTCTCAAAATACAGAACACGAAACCCAGGCTGTAGATGTAGCCCAGTTGTGAGTTTTTGGGGTTGTGTTCCATGCCTAGAAAAAGATCTGAAAGCATACAGTTCTCCAGGAAGACAAATAGAAGGTCAAATTCAGCAGACACTCTGGCATGTAAGTCACTTGTGTCTTTCCAGTGCCTCAGCACTGAGCTATGTTTCCAGGCCTTCTGTGTTTTCATTTCAAAACAGGGTCTTGCCGACTTGCTTAGGCCAGGTTTGTAGCTGTGACTCTCCTGCCTCAGCCTCCCAGAGTGAAGAAATTGTAGGTGTGCACCAGTGAACCAGTGTCAACACTTTTGCTTCTGAAGTACGTTTGTTGGGTTGGGGAGGTAGCTCAGCAGTCTAAATGCCACTGTATGCCACATGGGCCCTGGAACCCTGGGCGCGGCGCCACCCCAAAACGGGGCATAGTGATGCATGCCTGTGATCCCAGTGCTGGGGAGGCTGAGGCAGGAGGATCACTACAAGTCTGAGTTGCATAGCGAGACCCTGTACTGAGGCACATGTTGTTTTTGTTTCTCCAAAGAAAGAACTGGCCATGTACCCGCAGAGAAACAAGTTTGCCCGCAATTTCAGGAGCTAAGGCCTTTGGAGTGTGCCCCGTGAGTCCTCCGCAGGGCTGGCTCCGTCACACAAGTAGCAGGGGCCCAAGGTTTTGCATAATTCTGGGTATGTGGAAATCGTCATGAGTCATGCTCGCGACGCTTTCTGGTGTCTACCCAGGCATAGCTCAAAATCTGTCAGCAATGGCTCATGTGCTGGGCCTCCTTCCAGGGATCCAGTTTGCTTCCCATGGCTGAGTCAGCGGAGTGTGCGGCTGAGGGTGACTTTTTGCAGCTAGAGAGAAGTAGTTTCTTTTCCGAACTTCCTCGAACTCTGCTCAGCCTGGATGAAAGCGCAGCATATGCAGAAGCTTCTGGAAGAAAATGAAAGTCCAATTTCAGTTCCACACAACAGGAAGGAGAGGTCAGGGTTCTGGAGGGAGAACCAGGCTGACTGCCCATGGCACCCCCCCCCACGCCACTGCCTCCTGCTGGTGAAGGCTCCAAGACCCAGAGACCCTGTGCATGGGAAGTTGGTAACCGGGAATAAGGGCCCTCTGTTACCAGGAGCTACTTTGAAGAAATCTCCCTTTTCTCCCTCCAAATTGAAAACTTCCTATGATTTTGTCAGTGACCAAAAAAAAAAAAAAAAATTGATTCAGTGAATCAATTGGCCAATGGGATCTCTCCTCTCTTGCTCCACCCCTAACCCCATCAGGAGTTGAACCTCGGGCTTCACCACCTTCACCACAGTAGGAAATCACTCTTGTGCTGACCTTTATCCCCAGGCCTTGCATAAACAGCTTTTTTGTTTTTTTTCTCTACAGACAGAGTGTTAATACACTAACACACGGTTCTGACTGCCCAAGGACTTCTGACTCTTCTCCTAGCTGAGATTACAGACATCCAGCCGGGCCTGGATCCAGATGTTTGTTTTTGCATTTATGTATTTGGTACAGGGTCTCACGACACAGCTCAGACTCCTAGAGATCCTCCTGTGTTCAGCCTCCCCAGCGCTGGGATCACAGGCGTGCACCACCATGCCTGGACTGGCCTCAGCGCACCCTGGGGGCAGGGCCAGCAAGGCGTGTGGGACCAGGGATTGAACCCTGGTCCCCGAGCTTGCCAAAGCAGGCGTTTAGTCAGCTGAGCTATCTTACTGGCCTTGAGTCATTTGTTTTTAAGAGGAAAACAAAACAAAACAAAACACACCAAATCTCTTATAATTTAAATAAAAAGATGAGCCTTTCAGTAAAACCAAACCTGTAAATTAGCAGCACCTTGTGGACAAGTTAAAAACATACAGGGCCTGAGGCTGGGGCTTTAGTTCAGCGGTAGAACACTTGCCTGCTAAGCTGGAAGCCCTGGGTTTGGTCCTCAGCACCAAAACCTGTAACTAAAACAAAGCTAAACAAACAAACAAACAAAAAACCCAAACAAAACCAATCACAGGGCCTATAGGTATACATGTGTTTCGGGTCCAACCTTTAGAAATATTTTTCAAAATAGATAAATTTCAAGAAAGAAAGAAAGAGAGAGAGGCTATCTTTTTTAGTCTTCAGCATGTGGGAAGCCAGTTTTTCCAGCACCATTTGTTAAAGAGGCTGTCTGTCTTCCAGCGGACATGCTTGGCTGCTTTGTCAGAGATAAAGTGGTGGAGTGTGTTTGGAGCTGTGTGTGCATCTTCTAATCAGTTCCATGAGTGCTCAGGTTTGCTTTTTTTTTTTTCTTCCCCCAATACCATGCTGATTTTATCACAACAACTTTGTAGTTTAATTTCAAGCCAGCGATTGTGATGTCCCCTGGCTTACTTTTGTTCCTTAGAATTTCGTTTGCTGCTCTAGGTCTCTTTGGCTACCAAACAGATTTTAGGAGTGTTTTCTCCAGTTGTATGAGCTATGCTAATGGTATTTTGCTGGGGATTGCATTAAATTAAGTATAACAATTTTGGGAGCATGGCCATTTTCACTATGTTAGTTCTTCCTGTCCATCAGCAAGGGATATCTATTTTCTAAGATCCTCTTCAATCTTCTTTTTCAATGTACTGTAATTTTCAATAGATCTTTTACTTCCTTTGTTAGATTAATTTGCACACATTTCATTTTTGTAGATGTTATTGGGAATGGCATATTTCCTTTTCAAAGAATTTGTTGTTCTTGTACAGCAAGGGTACCAATTTTAAGTGTTAACTCCATACCCAGCTATGCAACTGAATTTTGTTATTAATATAGAAGTCTTCTGGTGCAATTTTGGGGGTCTTTTATGAATGGTGTCATGTCATCTGTGAATAATAATTTCACTTCTCCCTTTCCCTTTGGTCTTAGCTATTCTTCTCTTGTTGCTGGGACAAATACCCAACACCCATAGTGGAGGAAGGAAAGGTTTCTTTAGATCACAGTTACTGCAGGTTTCAGCCCATACTCGGCTGGCTTCAAGGCAGGATGGCACAGGGCAGAGGGCAGCAGTTCATGGTGGCCGCACAGCAACAATGAAGACAAAGAACAATCACTGCAGAAAGTCTGTCTCTGTCTGTTATATTCCATTCAGGCCCTCTGCCCCAGGTTGGGGTGTAGTACTCACACCCATAATCCCAGCAGTACTAAGACCCATAATCCCGGCCTTGGATCACATATAATCCCAGTGGATCATGAGTGAATCACAAACTCTAGAAGTCCCCACTCCATGCCTACATGAGGCTTTGGGGGGACAACGAGACACAAACCGTAACACCATCCTGATTCCTTTTATTTTTCTGTCTTGTCTAATTGCTCTGGCTAATGTTCCCATTACTATACTGCACATGAGTCATCACAGTGGACCGCCTTGTCTTGTTCCTGATTTTAAAGTAAAAACTTTCAGTTTTTCTCAACATCTATCACCATGCACTAAATTAAAGTAAAATCCAATTAAAGATCTAAATATTAAAGCAGAAATGCTAGGCTCAGCCAAATAGCTCAGTGGATTAAAGCACCTGCAAGCAGGCTCAGGAGCCAGGATTTGATCCCTGGGCCTGCTGTGCCGGCCCCGCCCCCGGGGTGTGCTGAGATGCCAGTTGGTCACGGTGGTGCCTGCCTGTAATCTCAGCTCTTGGGAGGTTGTAAACAGGCAGATCACTATATGTCCGATCTGATAGTGAGACCCTGAACACCCTGCAGACCCTTCCCTAAAACCTCCCTAAAAAAAGAATTGAAAAAAATCAGACTCCCCAGGTTGAATGACCTCACCCACAAGTGGGCATCTGAGATGAATATGAACTTCACAGATGAAGATACATAAATGGCAAATAAATCTATGAGAAGCGTTCTAATCGCTGATCATTTGATAAATCCAAATTAAAACAACACTGATAATGAGAGCCTGTATCAAATAAATAAATACATACATAAGTAATTTAGGAAATAGAAATCAACCAATAACAAATGCTGGAGGGGCTGGACGGAAAAAGGCAAATTTCTCCATTGTTGGTGGAAGTGTAGACTTGTGCAGCCACTGGAAATCAGTGTGGAGATTCTTAAAAACACACACACACACACACACACACACACACACACACAACTAGGGTTAGAAGCTCCATTTGATCAAGCTATTTCCCTCCTGGGTGTCATCTTTGAAGGTTCAAAACACCATATATGGTGATATTTGTGCACCTGTGTTGGTTGAGGCATAATTTGCAGTAGCCACGCCCTGGAAACAATCCAAAATGCCCATTAATTGAGGAACAGATAAAAGATGTGAAGTTTTTACACAGTGGAGTACTACTCAGCCGTAAAGGATAAATTTAAGATTTTTTACAGGCAACTTGGGCCATGTGGGGTCTGTGCTTCTATGCAAAATGAATCGTACTCACATGTGTAGACATCATCTTGTCCTTACAGTGTTACAAACTGAGAGTCAATATGGTCTAAAATGATCAGTAATCCGGCACCATAGGCCATGCGGGCCCCAGCCCCGGGCACGCGGAGCCAGCCACTGAGAGCAGGTGTAGTGGTGCATGCCCGTAATCCCACCCTTACGGAAGCCGGGTCACTTGTTTGAGGTCTTCTAACTGTGTTTACGTCTTTGTATGTTCTAGACACTAACATTCTGAGGAACGGCTGGCAAAATCTTTCTCTCACCCTGTCAGTCATCTTTTTATTTGTGGATTCTTGAGGTATCCAGAAGCTTCTTAATTTGATGTAGCTCCGTCCAATGCGTTGGTTCTCATGGCATCTTGTGCCATTGCAGTTCTGCTCAGAACCTATACCTAGTGCTTTACCTATTTTGTCTTACAGTAGGTTCAGTGTTCTCTGTTAATGTTTAGATCTTTGATGCATTTCGATTTTAGTTTAGTACAAGATGAGACATGTGGGTCTACTTTCAGTCTTCTGTAGTTAATTTATTTTTCGCAGTGCCACTTCTAGACTAGGCTTCCGTTCCTCTAGTGTATGCATTTGTTGCATTTCTGAGATTAAATAGCTGAGTGTGTCTGGGGGTATTTCTGTACCCTCTATTCTATTCCATTGATCTGTGTGTCTGCTTTTGTTCCCATACCACACCATTTTGATCACTGTTGTTTTGTAGTATAGTTCCAAGTCAGGCATTGTGGTATCTTCTGTTTTGCTTTCATTGCAAAAAAAAATTACTTTTGCTACTGTGGGTCTCTTTTTATTCCCAAGAATTTTAGGGTTACTGTTTCTACATCTCTAATGTTTTGATATTTAATGCTCTTGATATTTTGGTTGGGATTGCATTGAAAATCAGTTTGGGGATGTGTCTATTTTGACAAAACTGCTTCTATCTCTCCAGGAACATGTTTTTTCTCCCCCATTTTCTGATGTCCTTAGATGTAGCTCCACTAACCAAATGAGCTTATAACTTGGGCAGAGTAAAAAAGGAAAGAAGGAAAACTCTTTTGCTTGAATAAGACCTAGCCTTCAACATTGCCTGTGGATATCAGTGTCTGAATTCCTCCCATACAAAATCTGCAGGCCTCAAAAATTGACTTTTCTAGTTTTTTTTTGTTTTTGTTTTTGTTTTTTGTTTTTTACACAAAGTCACAGGTGTGACCACAGAGAACTTCCAGGTAGTTGAAGTTTGACTTGTAGTGGATGTTTTGGTTCTCTGTGTACAATAACGGTCTTGGATTTGTTTGCTATTCATTCTGAAGATGGCCTTTGGGGCCTTTCTGCCTCTGACCTTATAAATCTACCTAAATAAATCCCTTGTACAATTATCAAGGTATTCCATCCTGATTTAATGACTCTAGTAATTGTTACTAATATGGCTGTCAAGTTTTACATTGGATGGCCTTTAATTGTTATAGTCATCCTTTGGATAGTTTCTTTTTTAATCTCTGTGCTAAAGACATATTGGTTTACATAGCATAATTTCAGTACTGAAACATTCTTTTTTAAAAAAATATTTATTTGGTGCAGAGTCTCACTATGTAGTTCAGACTCATAATGATTCTCTTGTCTCTGCCTCTCCAGCACTGGGATTACAGGCATGTGCCACCGTGCCTGATTTTGGTGGCTGACATGGTGTACATGGGTTCCAGGGATCGAACCTAGGTCCTTGAGCTTGCCAGGCAAGCACGTAGATTGCTGAACTATCTCCCCAGCCAGTATTGAAACATTCTGAATTTGACTTTATATAGCTAATTACCAGTAACCTTTATACTATCAGGCTGTGTACCTACTAGGCAAGTGGTCACCATTTAGCCATTCACCCAGCCTAGATGTTTTCATTAGCTCTCCTCTCTGCCTCACTCAGTGTTTTCTAGAGCAACAAATTTAATGCAAGATATACAAAGGAGACACTGGAGACCCAAAGGATGCAGTTGAAGGGGCTGTGCTGATGGCTGTGGGTGATGTCCAAGGTGCAGATTAAGGGCCAGAGCTCCCGTGGAGCAGCAGAAGGGATTCTCCCTAATCTGTATTCATAACAATTCTGTTAATAATTCTCCCTAGGGTCATTATTCAACCTCCAGAATTATGCTGAGCCAGATAAGTTGGGCGTTGCCTATTCATGTTGATACATCAGTGACAATCTACCCATTCTCTGTTGTTTTTAAGAGAAGAGAAAAATAAAATAAAAGAGTATCCAAACAGGTTAGTAGAGTCATAATAATTGATACATTGTGTATTATTGCTGTAGTAATCATTCAGAGTACATGACATAGGCATGATATCTTGTCCAAATAATATTAGCTCAAACCTTTCTTTTCAATGAACTAAGAGAATGCTATCCTGGTTAAAGTAGTTCAGTAGTCAATAGCAAGAGACTCAAGCATAGCCTGGCTATGCACAAACTGTGGCAGCTATTAGCTTCATATCTATAACCACAAGAGGAAGGATTATAGAAATATAATACAATCCAAGTTATAGCAGGAACTTGTATGCAATTGTTCTACACTTAGTAGAGTGATTTTACTTGGTTCTGGGGGGTCAGGAGGATGGGCATAGGATGGAGAGATGAAAGAGGTTAAGTACAGAAGAAGCAAGTGGCAGGGCAGGTCATCCAGGTTGGGGGCACTGCAGGACCAAGGAGGGAAGGGTTGGAGGAGAAGGCACAGGGGTCTTGAAGTGAACCAGAGAGAGAAGAGGCTGTGCTTACTCACGTGAAAGTATTATAAAGTCATGCAAAAGAGTTGACTAAAGAAAGAGGAAGAGGACAAGTAAAATAAAACAAAAAGAAATGTTAGAGATCGTTACACTTTGTGTCTGGTTGGCCCCCCAAGGCCTTATGTAACTTATGGGGCAGATGCAGCTGGAGGAGCAACCAGGAGTTGAGGGGTGGGTCCAAAGGACCAGGGTGGGGTTGAAGGAGGCCCCAACCGTTCAACTGACAGCCTGCACCTCCCTGCCCCCCCCAGGCCTGGTGGCATCTCTTGGAGGTGTGGAGCAGATTATCCTGGACACGGCGGCTGCCCAGCCTCTCTTCCAGACCCTGTAGCGTTGCTGTCTCGAGGTCTTGCTACGTAATTCAGGCTGCTTTAAACTATGAAACCTCCAGTATCTGTGAGCTAAATAAACCTTTCCTTCCCTAAGCTTGAGTGTCGTATTTGTCACAGCAACGACAGAAGAGTAACTAAGACAGACATCTAAATCATAAATGGGAGATGAAGGAATAAAGAAAAAGGAAAGGAAAGAAGAGAAAACAAAAGTAACCAAAAATATCCTCACACACTGAAAAAACAACAACATACAGAAAAAAAAAAAACAACAAAAACAGAACAGAGAGAAAATGAAAAGTAAAGGGAAAACAAACAAAACGAAGCACTAATCCAGCCAAATACCCAGGGGCAAACCGTTCAGGAACAGGACAGTGAGACAGTGAAATGCTTCTGGGGTCTGTGTTAGTTCCTTGGTAGGGTCCGTAATGGATCCTAAAAATGTATACTCTGGCCAGGATTGCAGGTGAATTGTCGCCGGGTCTGCTCTTTGGATTTGGGAGATAGCATTAGTTTTCTGTGGCTGGAGTTCTCCCCGGTCACTTAGAAAAGAGCAAGAAAAGAAAAAGAAAGGAAATACAAGTGTCTCAATTACTTTTCTGTGATTGCTGGGACAAATACCTGACACCCAAAATGAAGGAAGGAAAAATTTATTTAGCTCACAGCTACTGTGGGTTTCAGTCCATATCCAACTGACACCAAGGCAGAGAGCAGCAGCTCATGGCGGGGAAGAGCAACAGTGGCAACAGAGGGCAGGATCTGTCTCGCTGCCTCTCCTGCATCCAGGCTCTCTGACCCAGGCTGGGGGAAGTAGGCAGACCCATAATCCCAGCCGTACTAAAACCTATAATCCCAGTGGATCACCCAGAGTCCCAGTGGATCATGAGTTAATCTCAAACTCTAGAAGTCCCTGCCCCATGACTGCATGAGGCTTTGGGGGGGGGGGAACAACTGGAGAAACCATAACAACAAGAAAAGAGAAGGGAGCAGCCCCGCCCACCCGCTTCTACTCCTCATGCTTTCGTCCCCAACTACAGCACTGTTTCCCCTAACTGACCACCTGTTGGCTCGCGTTGCACGAGACCTTCCCACACCTCCAGCTCTGCCTGTCCATCGTGTGCACCTTAGCCTAATTCTCTGGCTGTAAATGTGTTCCTTGGTCAGAGACTATGTTGTGCGGAATATTGTGATAGCGGATAAGGCCTGCGGGTCCATAGATGTTAGTTCCTGAAGAAGCACTGCATGCAGAGAAGGCGAATCCAAATCTAGAATTGGTGTCTGTGCATTAAGGGACAAGGTGTGGTCTGTTCCGTGCTGGAAGTGGTCCAGTGTAATCCACGGGCCCCAAGGGAGATGGCACCACACTGGGGATTCAGTGTCGGCCTCTGCTGCGGTCATATTGGGCATTCAGTACTGACCACAGCCGGATCAGCCTTGGCGAGTGGGAATCCAGGCCGCTGAGCCCGCTCATAAGCTCCATCCCTGGCACCATGCCCACCCTGATCGTAGCCTTTCAGGCAATGACAAGGGTAGCTGAAGGAAGAGGTGACCACTACCTGGAGAACTGGTCATCTTATCCACTTGACTGTCAAAGTCCTCTTCTTCTGGGTTCACTTTCAGGTGAGCAGTTACACGGGACACAAATAGCTCTGCATGCTTTGCCCCGAAGGAGGTGTCAAATGCATACCCCTTCTCAAAATAACTTCGTCGCCTATTTTCCAGTCATGTTTCCCCCGAATTTCTTAGCAAGCTGCTAGACTGTCGTTTACAGCCCAGGAATCAGTGTACAGCGGTACATCTGCCATTTTTCTTTCCCAGCAAAATGTGCTACGGGTTCACTGCCAAAAGTCCTGCTCACTGTGAAGTTTCCTTTACCACTGTCTTTCAGAACATGTCCCAGAAGGGGGCAGTGCTGCCACAGCTATTTCCTGGTGGCTGGTGTCCGTGTACTCTGTAGAATCATGCCTATGGGAGCACAGGTGCATGCTGGGAAATAAGGCAGCGAAGCAGGAGCAGGAGCCAGGAGCATCCGGGGAACTTCTTCAGATAACTTCCTTGGACCCTCTGGGCCCCTGTAGCTCGACCGGTATATACTACTTCCGTTTAACGATGAACTGCTGCTTTGCACATCCCACCTTGTGACTTGGCGGAGCAGATGACCCAGCTCGTGACAGGCAATGCAGCGGGCATGGTATCCTGGTGTCCCAAGGCCAAGCACTCAGTTTCCACGAA
>PVKA01055806.1:0-10153 GCA_004027165.1 Ctenomys sociabilis
TATTTTGCGTTTTTTAGAACAGGTTGGAAGTGTTGAATCACCAGAGGGATCATAAGTCTTCACTTCACTTTTGTGTTCATATTTTTCTGCTTTTGCTAATGCCTTTCCTGTTCCACTTATTTTTCTTATCCCTCTATCTTCCAAGCTTCTCAATCTGGCCTCTAATTTGGCTCTGTTCTCAACTCCCATCGCAGAACTGTAATCTTCCCCAAAAGCATCATAACGAATAGCCAAAACAGTTTTGGCTGCCAGCATTCGAGATATCTTTCCTTTGTGTTTTTTTTTTTTTTTTTTTGGTGGGGGGGTCAGAACTGAGGATTGAACTCAGGATTGCCAGGCAAATGTTTATTCTACTGAGCCATCTCCCCTGCCAATCCTGGGTCTTGAAGTATGGCAAAATTCAGTCTTCTGTGCACATCTGGTGAAATATCAACATTCTTTTCTGTGTCCCTATCAATAGATGGGAAATCCTTTAAGGATTTGGGGTTTCAAGGGGTAACATAGTTTTTTGAGGGTAAATGTATAGATTGGATTACTAACTAGGGAAATTTGTAATCAATCAACAGAGGGCTTATGAATCAGGGTCAACTTTTGAGGTATCATGTGGTCTTGGCTCCTGTTAAGCAAATGAGAGAGTTGTTACTCCAATGTCTTCCTTCTTGGATAACTTATTTTTTGTCTTGCCATGATGGGTAGAAAGGAAAGAATCCACCTCACATGGTGGTACACAACTGCGATTCCAGCACTTAGGCTGAGGCAGGTGGATCATGGCAAATTCAAGCCTAGTTTATTATACATACTGAGGACAAGGCCAGCATGGTGAGACCCTGTCTCAAAATAATCAAGGAGGAAGGAAGGAAGGAAGGAAGGAAGGAAGGAAGGAAGGAAGGAAGGAAGGAAGGAAACAAGAGATAAAAAACACACCAATAAGCTCAGGCAGTAACCTTCTATTTGAACTTTCAAGCTTATCATTTTTGGCCTTAAAAGTAATTCCACCTATGAGGCACATGACAGCAAAATGTAGTAACAAGAAAATTGTTAGAACTGTCCTCATCAGCATACATGACCAGACTAGATGTATACAAAAAACCTTTAAAAATCATTATCTTTGCCTTCTTAAAGAAAAGCTTGAGATCTTCTACTGGTTCATTAATCATTGAGCTGTTGCCCAACAGGGGTGCAGACAGGGATTGTCACTGAGTATCTCGCTGTGCTACCCAGAGCTCCACCCAGGAATCTTGGATCCAAGAGTGTAGTCCTGCCACTTTAACTGCTGTTAGGGTAAACAGGAAAAAGTGTATGGGACCAATTACCTGGAAATCAACCAAGACTATTTGTCCAAGTTCTCTCTCTCTGGTATGGGAGATCAAATACAGGACCTTGCACTTGTGACAGGTACTTATGCTGCTGAGCTACCTCCCCCGCCCTGCCTAGTATCTTGGTCAGCACCGATGTCCTGAATCGTAAGAGAAGATAATTTGTAGACTCTGTTTAAAATGTATGCTCATTAGAGCTGAGGAGCTGTTGGAACTGGGCTACACATCACATTGCACTAAGGTTCCCTCTTTCTGTTTCCTCATCCAGAAAGATGTTCCACTATCTCAAAGGGAGGGAATCACTGGAAGCTGAATGTTCTGAGCCCTAGTAGGAGCTATGGGTGAATTGGTTTCAGAGTCCTTGTATTTATGGGCAAGTTTTGAGTTACTGGGTTTCTCTCAAGTTTACCCTCTACCTCTTTGGCTGTTTATATATTAATAACAATAGGACACACAGCTCAGCAGATTAAAGCGCCTGCTTACTGATTTCATGATGATAGCTATTCATTGAGGGAGGTGGAATCTAGGGATTATTTTAACTTGCATTTATTTAATGACTACTCCTGCTAAACATTTTTTTCATATATTTCTTTGTTGCTTGAATTTTGAACCTGACAAGTGTCTATTCCTTTCAGATGCCAATTTTTGGACTGAATCTCTAAATATGAAGAGATCAAAAAAAAATTTTAGGGGTTGGCCAAATAGTTCAGCAGACTAAACCACCTGCTTAAACAAACACAGGGACCAGAGTTCAATCCCTAGCATGCCATGCCTGCCCCATCCCTAGGGTGCAATGAGATGGTGATTGAGACTGGGCATGATGGCACATGCTGTAACCCCAGCGCTTGGGCACCTAAAAACAGGAGGATCAATGAGTCCGATATGTGTAGTGAGACCCTGTAGACCCTACACTAAACACTACATAAATGGATTTTACCAGATTGTGGTAAGGTCTATCAATAATCATTTTTTTCAGGGTTTTTCTTTATGATTGATTACTGTACTTATCCAAGCCTTTTTACATTTATTGACACAATCATGTGATATTTTGTAGCGTTCTTCATTTTAACTATCTTAATTTCTGATGATTTGGCTTTAGATTGTTGTTGCTTTTTCTGAGACATTAAGGAGCATCACTAGTTTATATGGAATCACTCTTACATGGACATTTACCATCAAGAATCTGGTACAGCCATTCCATTAGCATTTTTTGAATTATTGACTTCATTATCTCTTTCTAACTGCATGATCACATGCAGCACTTCTGAACTTCCTGTTTTCAACATACAAACATGCATCGATAACCATGGGCAAATTATTACTAAGTTTGTGGGTTTGGGGGTCATCTGTGCCCTCAGTAATTGACTTTCATTGTCAGATGAAAGAAAAAATTTGAAGAAAAAAAAAAAGCAAATATTTGAGAGAAATAGATGCAATGATGAATAGCAACACTAAAAATTATGGTGAAAAATAAATGTGCTCAGGAAAAAAAGTCTAATTTCACTATTGCATATTGGCTGGGAAAGCATTGCACACTGCAAATTTCTGATGGTGAAAAGAACTTGAAATGAGCTCCAGTAATAGTAGTCACATGTTCAAAAATGTAATACTGTATCCTTCAATGTGACGTATTTCATGAATTATTTATGACATATGACATTTCATTTGAAAAGAGAAAATGAAATGATATGGCTCACCCACTGTCTAATTTGATTATTTAATTATTACATTTTTCTCTTAGATTTTCACCAAAACATGGAAAAGTTAGAATGTAACTCCATGGGGAATTGAGCAGCTAGTGTATTCATACAGAAAATAAACCATGCCCATGCCTGTAATTTCAGCAGACAGGAGTTGCAGGCAGGCAGATTCAAGGCCAACAAGCCTGGGCTGCAAAGTTTAAAGACCAACCGGAACTACAGAGCGAAACAATGTCTCAAAAGTACAGGAAGAAAGGAGGAGGAGGAGGCAGGGAAGGAAGGAGGAAGGGAAGGAGAGAGAGGGAGGGCCAGAGAAATGAATGGAGAAGAAAACAATCCAGAGTCTTATAAAACATCAGTGTTAGAAAGGGAAAAGGCAAATTAAGTCAAGGACACCAGAGATGGTTTAACAAACAACTTGCATGAGTTTTACGTGGTTGAAGATATATACATACACATACCACTTTCCTCATTATCATGTCCTTATTGACAATAAGGACACTGTAGAAATTTCTCTAAAGTTGGTAACACAATACAATTGAATCTCAAAAATTATACAATTTCCTTTTTGACTGCATGATTTCATTCTTAAGTTAAAACAAAAACAAAAAATTTCAAAGACCAAATGATTTTCATAGCATTGGGAATAGAATGACAGGCTACTTCAATCCAAGCAATAGAAATCATTCTCTCTAAACAAACTTCAACTCTGTCAAAATTTCTTTGAATATCTTTTTTTTTTTTTTTTTTTTTTTTGGTGGAACCAGAGATTGAACTCAGGTCCTTGCACTTGCCAGGGAAGCACTTATTTCACTGAGCCATCTCCCCGGCCCTGCGTATCTTCTGACAGACCAGAGATGTTGATTACTGTTATCCATTATATCCTTTATGAGAAAGACAAGTCCTCTATCTATTTATCTGTCTGTGTATCTATCTATCTATCTATCTATCTGACAACTGATAAGATTGCCATCAAAAATAGTCGAGGCAGTGATCATAAAAACTAAATGCATATGGTGAAACTCCTATAACTTTGTAATATATGGCAGGCATGGTGGTGTATAGCTGTAACTCTGGCTCTCAAGAAGCTGAGAGGGGAGAACAGCTCTGAGTTTGAAGCCAGCCTGGATTACATTGTGAGTTCAAGACCAGCCTGAATTATACAACACCCAGTTTCAAAAACTTCATGTTATCATAGCCCTGATATTGAAAAATTAAGTATTGAATAGGAAAACCTTGGTTTGAAAATATATTTTATTCCATAAATATATTTATAATTCAAATCATTCATGTATCAAATCAAATTTCCACATAAGACATGATAGAAACTCACATGATTCATTCTATAACCCAAAAATATTCATATAAAAATGAATACAAAAAGTAGATAAAATAATAAAGATAATACAAAATATAAAGCAAGTTAATATGCACTTGCTTTTGAAAACATTTGTGGCCGTTTTGGGGAACAAGAGGGATGAGGGTTATTTTTTATTCAAGTAAGGTGACTTTCACCATCTCTAACAGTCACTGCTAACTATTGTCTCAGTGAAATCTTTTCCTGTACCTTTAACAAGGAACCTATTCCAAAATGTTTTTGCTTCCTTTTGAGGATTTCAAAGAAATGTGACATTGCCTTGCTGTTAAAACAGATTCATTGCTCCCATTGGTGCAGCCTATTTGGGCAGTGCTTTGTATAGAATTTTGCAGTTTCATACAACTTACATGTCTCCCTAATCCTTGTCCACCTCCTCTGTGGACAACATCTGCTCCATCTTGCGGTTGGGAGCTGGTCACCCGCAGTCCCCCAGCAAGTGAGAGGCAGAAGATCCCTTGGCTCCCTTGTAGTCATGTGTCACGCCTCACGTATTTCTCATATTACAATGTTACTTGTTTATCAAGGCAAAATTTACCAGAGATGTTTGTCTTGCAAACCCTTCATACAACTCACTTGTGATCCCAGGTTTTACTTCAATGTGTAGATAGAGATAGACAGATATTGATAGACAAATAGAAAGACAGACAGATAGATATAGATATACAGATATCTTCTCAGAATACAGAAAACATGACATTTTTCTAGTCTGTAAGTTGTTGGAAAACAGAACTCTATGTCAAAATATGCACAAAATTTTCTTAAAACATACATTAAATAACAGTATAAAATAAAAGTATAAAATATACTTAAAATATAAAATCCAATGAAAAATTATTTTGTTTTGACTGGAAAAATTGTGTATATACAGCAAACTTTTAAGTCCAAGCTGGTGGGAGGATGACTGTTAAAAATGTCTTGGCTTAGACATAAAAAGTAAAGCCATATTAATATGCTGAGCTGTAAAAGGCTCAAGTCAACAATTTCTGACATTGCCAGTCCTATGGATAACCCACTACTATTATGGACTACTGGTCTATATTGGAATATTTTGCTGAATTTATGCACCTACAATATTTAAATGGCAATGGAATACCTATCTCTGACAAAACTAAACAAAAAAGATATAAATGAAGGACCATTTTGTATCTGTATATACAAAAGATATAGAGCTATTTTCTCTTAATTCAATAAGAAAGATTTGTACGAATAGTGTTTAGACAGGATATCATGTCTGCATCATATACTATGAATCACCACTAAGAAGACAACAATATGCAGCCTATTAATTATTGAAACTGTCCTACTACTCAGTTTTGAAACTGTCTCAATGCTATTTATTTCTCAATAAAATTATTTTAAAAAATTTTTGGCTTAAAAAAAAAACTAAGGGGAGTGCTTGGGGACCATATTACCACACATTTATTAAAAACAACACAAAGGAAACAAGCAACCTACAAAAATATGAATCCTACACTCCTGTGGATTAAACCTATGAAAAATAAACAAAGAACACTTTAATACAATATTAAATTTCCTGTTACTTATAAGAATATGAGGGGCTGGGAAGATGGCTCAGTGGAATAAGTGCTTCCCTGGCAAGCACAAGGGTCTGAGTTCAATCCCCAGTTCTGCCAAAAAAAAAAAAAAAAATATGAAAAACTATGACCACAACTTAGAGTTGGTCTCTTGAAAAATAAAATAAAATTGATAAGAAAAATTTAGCCAACTTTCTCAAAAAAGTCTTAAATTCATGAAATTAGAAATAAAAAGGGTGTAGCTAAGCAAGATAGCTCAGGAGTCTAACGTACCTGCTTAGGCAAACTCAGGCAAGCACAGGGACTGTGGTTCAATCCCCAGCACCACCATATGCTGTGCCAGCCCCCCCACCCCAAAAAAGTCGAAGTTAGAATAGAACCTGTGGAAATCCAGATTTTTAATACCTACTTCAACAATATTCATTTTAATGAGATGTAAAACAGCAATGCAGATACCACTTCTAGAAACATATGATTTGGCATTGAACCAAGAAAACACAAAAATTTAAATAACCCAGTATCAATGAAATTAAAAATGTAATTAAAAACTTACCAACAAAGGTCCAAGTCCTAAAAGAGTCACTGTTGATTTAATAGTCAGGATTTTACTTATACAATAAAAGCACTAAATTGAAAAAATTGTAGAGATTTAATTCCCTTACTCTGTAAACTCTTTAATTAAAGTAAAAGGAAAATAATATACCCAAAGTAATCGCTGGAAGCAACTATTACCCTGATACAAAATGACAGATATATCCAACCAAAAAAACAAAAAAGAGACAAGACAAACTCTCTAATGAACATAGGTATAAAAATCATGAATATGATACTGGCAAACAATATAGCAAAAAATCACGAATATTATATAGCATAACCAAGTAGGATTTATGCCAGGGATGCAAGAATAGTTCAAAGTAAGCAAGTCAGTAAAGTAATGCACCACATAACAGAACCAGAACGGAACACACATGATTATCTCAATAGACACAAAAAGAGCATTCAACAAAATCCAACACCCATTCATGATAAAAAAAAAAAACCTACAGAAAAATCAGAATAATTTTCTTCTCAATTTGATTTTAAAAATCTATGACAAAACATCAGCCAACATCATGCTAACTGGTTAAAAACTGAAAGCTTTCATTCTAAAGTCAGAAACAAGGTGGGGATACCCAATATCACCACTCCAGTTCAATATAAATCTTGAAACCAGAGCAAACAGACAAAAGGAAGAAATAAAAGGAATAAAGACAGGAAAAGAAGATGATCATTATTTGCAGATAACATGATTATCTGCATAGATCCCAAAAATTCCACCAAAATAATTCTAGATTTTTGATTATATGTGCTAAAACAAAAATTCTAGATTTAATAACCAATTTTAGTTGCATAGCTGGATAGTCACACACACAAAAAAATCAGTAGCATTACTGTACTCTTAACAAACTCAGTGAGAGAGAAAATACAGAAACCCCTTTTATGATTACATAAAAAAATGCAGGACTCAATCTAACAAAGTAAAATATCTGTACATTGAAATTTACAGTACTCTGAAAAGAGAAACCAGAAAATGAAAAGGTAGCCTTTGCTCCCAGGCACAAAGAACAAACACAGAGAAAATGGCCATACTCACAAAATTGTTTACGTATTTAATACAATTCCAAGCAAAATACCATCAACACACTTCACATAATCAGAGAAAAATCCTAAAATTAATTTGAAAGTAGAAGAGACTTAGAATAGCAAAAACGATTCTGAGCAACAAGCAAAAAAAAAAAAGGCTAGGTGGCTGGCATCAGATTCCCTAATAAGAACTGGCTATCCACATGCTGAAGACTCAAGCCAGACCATCTATCACCATGAACTAAAATAAAATCAAAATGAATTCAAGATCTAAATAATACAATAGAAACATTAAATTTATTGGAAGATAAAATAGGTAGACCTCTAGCCAACTTGTTAAATAAAAAAAAAAAAAGCTATAATTATACAGGAAAAACTTCAAAGGATCAACAACTGGGATCTCATCTTATTAAAATGCTTTTGCACAGGGAATTACCAACACAGTAAAGAGACAATGGGGGTGGGGACTGGGGAGACAGCTCAGTGGTATAAGTGCTTGCCTGGCAAGTGCAAGGGCCTGAGTTCAATCCCTGGTTCTGCCAAACAAAAAAAAAAAAGAAAAAGAGAGACACAGTCCAGAGTGGAGAAAATCTTGGACAACTTTTCTTCACACAAAGAACTAATATCTAACACATATAAAGAATTGAAAAAAGTAGACTTATCAAATTTTAAAACCCAATCCAAAAATGAGCATCTGAGGTAAATACACATTTTCTCTGATGTAGAATACAAACAACAAATAGATATTAAAAAAAAAAGTTAAACATTACTAGCCATTTTAAAGATGAAAATTAAAACTATGCTGAGATTCCATCTCATTCCAAAAACAAGGCCTATTATTAAGTCAACCCGTAACAAATGCCAAAGGAACTGAGGAAAAGAACATTTCTCAAGTCTGGTTGCTGTGTAAACTGGCACAGTCACAATGGAAGCAAATGTAGGGATTCTTTTTTTTAAAAAAGGACTCGTTACATTGGACTCAGCTATTCCCCTTTTCTCAAAAACATTAGACACATCATACCACAGTGATACATGTTTATACCTGTACTGTTTGTTAATCCAGCCAAAAGGCCCAACAACCAATGGAAAGATAAAATGAGGGCTCTAAAAAATAACATGGAGTACTACTTAGTCATAAAGGATGAACTTGAGCACTTTGCAGCAAATGAACGGACTTCTTTTGTTTTTTTTTTAAAATACCAGGAGTCAAATTTGGGAACTCACGCTTGCCAGGCAGGCGCTGTACCACAGAGCCATTCCCAGCCCAGCAGATGGATTTGGGGACCATATGCTGAAGTAAAATGTATAAATACAGCAGTCTCCATAATGTGAGAAATTGAAAGTGTAAATAAGAGTTGATGTATGTAACAAATATTGTAAAATTTTTCAGAAAGACAAAGAAGCTAAAGAGGAAAAAAAATGAAAATGAAAAATAAAGGTAAAGACCAGGGAGATAGCTCAGTGGCATAAAACAAACAAAATAAAAGGATAAAATGGAAACAGATCTGCAAAAAAGGACAGCAAAGGGATTGAAGGGAGAATGGGGAAAAAAAGGAATCAAAGGATACCATGCACAGGTATAGACTCACTATGATAAATATGATCATTATGTGTATCTAAATTATACCAGTAAATTTCATTTAAAAACCAAAACCTAAGGACCAGCAAGATAGCTCAGTAGACTAAGTGCCTGATTTGGCAAGTGCAGGGACCAGGGTTTGATCCCAGGTCATGCATGCCACCCCCACCCCACCCCTGGGGCACACTGAGCTGGTGAGAGTCCTGGCATAGTAGTGCATGCCTGGAGTCCCAACACTGGAGAGGCTGAAAAGAGGATCCCTACAAATCTGAGCTGCATAGTGAGACCCTGTACCAAATAGATAAAATGGAAAAATAAAACATAAAATAAACAAAATATAATGTTTCTAAACGTAATCTACCCTGGATTTCTTTTAGTGTGAGTTTCTTAATATACTTCAACATAAACAGAAGACTGAGTGGTTTCACACAATTGATTATGTGAATACGGCTTTAGTACCACATGAATTTTTGTGTGTAGTAGAATGCAGATATAAAATAGTCCAAATTTGCTCACATTATGTTCAGAGTCTGGTTCACTATGAATTCTTCCATATTTGTAGCTCTACTTCTGTATGCTGAGTCTTTTTACATTGCTACAGAAAAAGGGCTTCTCTCCATAGTAAGTCCTTTTGTCTCCGTGCGCAGCATTTTGTAGATTCATAGCTAATTACCTTTCTTTTTTCATGTCTATGAGGCTTGCTGGAATAACTGACACCTATACATTGCTTAGGATGGTTACCACCTATTGTTCAGTGTGATACTGTCCATACTGTCCATGTACTTAACTACACCAGAGTGCAAAGAATGCATCCCAACACTGCTCATATAAATAGAATTTATTCCACTGTACTGCTTTTAGAGGAACGAATTCCCACCTCATTTACATATATATAGTTTTTTACTAACATGACTTCTTTCATGATTCCCAAAACTACTGTGAGGGGAAAGCTATCCCACATAAGTTACATACATGGGGCTTCTCCTCAGTGTGAGTACATGAATGTCTTTCATGACCTTCAA
>PVKA01055807.1:0-10157 GCA_004027165.1 Ctenomys sociabilis
TCGAGTTCAAGAACCTAAGGTAGTTGAATGTCAATGGAGTGCCCACTTTTGACAGGTGTAGACAAAGGAAGGGTTGTAGAAAGAAAAAATCAGGATGTGTGTGTATAGACAGTACAGTTGGGATAGATAACGCTGTGCTTCTACATAATTCTATGAGAGGCAACATCTGCACTAATGGTGGTTGGACAGGATATTATGTTGGCTTTTAGTACTATGGTCATCCACTAGGTAAATAATTATTGAATCTTTGATATAATTCAGCTATAAAAAAACCTGTAAATATATTTTCATGTATGCACCTTGTACAATACCAAAACGTTATGAAAACAGTTTGCAATGTATTAATTCATCGACTCTGTATGGTTAAGGTGTCTTGAAACTGTCTGATTCACATTTGTATTTTAATAAAATTAAAAAAATGGAAAAACATGAATCAAGGATCACTTTGTAGTAAATATATATATATATATATATATATATATATATACATATATATATATATGCTTATATACAAAATAGGATAGATTACAACTAATTTCCATTAGTTCAATGAGAAGAAAGATTTGTGCTAATATTGTTTAGACAAGAGATCATGTCTGCATCTTGTTCTGTGAATAACAACTAGGAAGACAACAATATGCAATGTATTAATTATTGTAACTGTCCAGTAATTTGTTTTGAAACTGTTTCATTGCTTTTTACTCATTAAAATGAATAAAAAATACATAAAATAAGTTTATAAACTTCAAAGAATAGCAAGTTTTAATTTTGGCTGATTCATATTTTAGTTGAACAAGTACAGACACTTTCAATATATGATAAAGTTTCCTCATATAACTCCACATGAAACATAATCTGGATGTATGGTCTACCTCACTATAGTTAGAATACAAAATATTTTTGTGCCTCTGCTCAAATTCAGCACTGTTGCATCCCTTAAATATAATTAACTATGTTACTAAACATAATGATATTATTGTTTTAAAATACATTTCATTGCATTTACTACTACCTATTTTAATATTCTTATAATCAATACTTTGTAAGACTAAGAGAGGTCAAACTACTAAAATATCAGTTGTTTAATGTTATTGTTATTAAAAAAATCTTGGAGTTCTGTCCCCAGTTGCACCAAAAGAAAGCAAAACAAACAAACAAGACCTCTAAAGCAGGTAATTTCATTACCTACAATTTACATAAAATGAAGATACAGTATGTTTTGTGAAATCAAGATTTCCAAAATGACCCTTTATAACATTTATTAAAATTCTAGGAACTCAAGCTCCATTTTACATAAAATAGCAGTCTGTTATAGTATTTGTGTGTTTTATTAGTGAAATATGTGTATACCACTTGATATATTTGGTAAATTTGTGAACCATGTAGAAAACATATGCTATACTACACTATTTAACTTTCTTTTTTTTGTTTTTTTTAATTTATTTTTTATTTTATTGAAGTACAAATATCAATCAGACAGTTTCAAGACACCTTAAGAAGACAGATTCAATAAATTAATACATTGCAAACTGTTTTCATAATGTTTTGGTATCGTACAAGGTGCATACATTGTATTATATTTACAGTTATTATTTTAGCAGATGTCTCATATCAGTAAATTAAGAGTGTAGCTGCTTACTTATCTTATTTTTTATACTTGAATTATACCAAAAATTCAATAATTATTTTCCTAGTTGATGGCCGTAGTACTAGAAGCCGACATAATATCCTGTCCAACCACCATTAGTGCAGATCTTGCCTCTCATAGGATTATGTAGAAGCACAGCGTTATCTATCCCAACTGTACTGTCTATACACACACATCATGATTTTTCTTTCTACAACCCTTCCTTTGTCTACACCTGTCAAAGGTGGGCACTCCATTGTCATTCAACTAACTTAGGTGCTTGAACTCGACACCACAGTCCAACACAGTCCTGCATTCCACAACAATAGTGAGTTATTCAAAGAAGTTGTAGACCATAGCCATTTACAGCACAGCTTAATATTGTGGCCCCGTGATGTATACTTCATTTTTATACTTTTCTGCTGGATGGTTAAGACCTAGATAGAGCAAGACTTATATATCAACACATGTACTTTATGTTTCTTATGATGTCAGTGAAGTTCCGTCAGGGTTTATCTTGTAGTCCTGTACATTATTCTGTAGATCCTTTGTCTGTGTCATCTATGTGGATGAGTCACAGCCAATTTGAAGTCCTATAGTGTGCCTGGGGACAGTCACATGAAGAGAAAACATTCTCTACCTTTCTAACATTAGTCAATCAAATTCTCTAGAAAATCTTAACTTTATGTAATCCTGGCACTGATTTTTTGAATCTAATATGAATTTAGCATGTATAATACGACAAATAGATGATAATAGATGGGGAAAAGTGGAAATATAGTAACTTGCTCTCTGTAGAACCCTGAAAAGTTGTAATGGTAAATGAAAAATAATGTGCTAAACGTATAAAGACATGTATGTGTTTATATTATAAGAAAAATTGTAGAAGGGCAAGTATACTTATCACAATTTAACACAATAAGTGTTTAAGAAATGGAAGGCATAATTTCGTGAAGCAATGAAAGGGGATACATTTGCACTATGAATTATGTAGAGGAAAAAACTGAAAGGGTATTTTGGTCTCACAAATGCTGAGTGCTGATGGTGAGAAACAGTGGATTTCGGAAACTATTAAATTTTAAAAGTATATTTTACAAAAGTTTTTCTTCTATGACCTTATGTAAGATGTAGATCTTGCCGGGGAGATGGCTCAGTAGAATAAGGCCTTTCCTGGCAAGAGCAAGAGCCTGAGTTCAATCCCTGGTTCCACACACACACACACACAAAAGATGAAGCTTTCTGAATCTAGCACTGCAACTCCTTCTTAGAATATTTAATTTCCATAATTATTTACACAAGGAACAGTTTTTGTTCACTAATTGTTTTTCTGTGTCCAAAATATTTGTAGAAGTCAATGTATAGGTACTGAGATAAAAATCATTGTTTTCATTTATTATATTAGTACAAAATAGTTGTATTTTATAGATAAAATACATTTTACATAATTATATTAAGGATATATAATTTAATTTATAAAAGGTCTTTTTTGGGAAGATATATAATATAATTTATTAAAGGTCTTTTTTTTAAGAACCATATAAAGCTTCATTAAATGAGTTAAAGCAGAAAGGAAGGTTTATTTGCCTTTCCAGGCCTTGATTTTCCTCAACTAGAACTCTAGCTCATTGCCCTCTAGTGCACAGCCATCTGCTCTGCCACAATAGCCAGGTCTTGATGCAATGCAGGCAGAAAGCTTGCTGTGCTGGAACTGCTCTTACAGAAAACTCCTGATGTTGGTGTCCTTTTTCCTTTCATCATGCTTCTTTTGAATTTTCTTTGATCGGATTTTGTTTAAAATCTCCACTTCCTCTAGAGTCAGCTTGGCCCCCTCTTTTCGGCCCAGTGGCAGTGCATATTGAGATTGCTACCACTGTTGGTATGGCACGCTGTCAATGAAGTCTTTTGGTGAAGCTATTTATGTCATTATGCTAAATATTAAATATTGAAATTTCTTACCTTTACATTGCTATAAAAATTAGTCTTATTTCATACTGTACATACATTGTTTACAGAGAATGATTCAGTTCTCACCTGCAAAAGTCACACGGGATTTATTTCCTATCTCTAAGAATGTAATAAGATACCAAGAAAGATATAGTATTGATATTTTTGCTTTCAAAATAGTCATAAGTTCTAGATATTTTATCCTGTCTGCTTCATGTACTATGGATAACAAATAGGAAGATAACATGGTCAAAACTATTAATTATTGAAATTGTATTATAAATCAGGTTTAAAAAAGATAAGTATACAGCTACCCTCTATTCAACGAATAGAGGGATCTGCTCTAATAGTGTTTGTAAATAAAATATCATGTCTGCACCATGTACAACAAATAATCACTAAGAAAACCGTATGCAATGTGTTAATTATTGAATTTGTCCTACTAATTTGATTTGAAACTGTCTCATCGGCATTTGTTCTTCAATAAAATTATGGAAAAAAGGAAAAAAAACAAATATTAATATGAAATAAATAAAAAATTGCTATTCTTGTTAAGAAAAAAAGGTAATAAATAGAAATTATATCATTAAAATATCCACATTGAACTCTTCTTTCTAGCTCCCATATTTATGATAGTCTTGCATGTAAACTAAATTTCTCTAATTAGAGACTGGGTTTTATTGACAGATTTTGTTGTAATACGCATTCCTTAATCTTATGTTCTAGTTGATAAAATAAAAGTACTTATATACAAACAAATATATTCATAATATATCAATTATAAAATATTTTAAAGGGATTACCATAAAGCTAATAATATTATAATGCCAATAACAGCTTCTTTGATGCACTTAAATTTATGATTTAATTTAATCCCCTCAATTTTAACATCAGGAATTTGAAGCTTAACAGGGCTGTCTAAATTCTCAAAATCAATACATCTAATTTGTATCTTAGAATTTTTTTTGAGGGATTGAACTCAGGCCTTTGTGCTTGCCAGGGAAGGGCTTATTCCAATGAGCCATTTCCCTGGCCCCTTAGTGCCTTACAATTTGAAGTTTAACCAAACTGAGCAGTGCTTATACTGTGGACTTTTCCTTCATGATTGTCATTGATCATTATACAATAGGAGCATACATGCACCACATATCTGACTTTTAAGTAATCCTGTGCTTTGGCAGTTTAACTTTTAGTGAGCTTCCATGTTTGGATTTTTAATTTATTTTTCTTGAAAACAAATTCATGTCATTTGATTTTTGTTGTAGTATTAAAATTTTACATTAATCATTTTTAGGAAAGGTTTAGTGTGAATTTTTGAGAGAACTTCTTGGCATTCAAATAAGTAAATAGATGTCATAACTATTTGATATAAACCCAGTTTTCTTGTGGATGAAATTTTCTTCCTTGATCTGTTATCTTTGTATAGTCTTGACCTTGGCACATGTGAAACTTATATTTGAGAATTCTGGTATGTAAGGCTGCCCCCTACATGTTTAACAGGATTTCTGGCCTCTAGTTGGTTGATTCTAGTAATATTCCTTTTCCAATCCTGACAATTCACTGCTTCTAGAAATTGTGAAAATAAATATTCCCTTATGAGCAAAATAACTTCTATTCAGAACTTATACGTGTGAAAATTTTATGAGAAAATGAATGAGAAAGAGAAATATCCACACAATTTCATTCAAGTCAGAAAAATATAGTATAAGTATTTGTTTTCTGAACAATTTAAGGATTTCAGACTTATCTATGAATGAAAGTTTGCTAAATTAATGCTTGCAGATACAGCTTATTTTAGTCAACTTTTCACTAAAATTTAGAACATTTCATTAAATAAATTTCATATAGGTGATAGAAGTTTTAAAAGTGGGGAAAAATCACAATATATTAGATGTCTTAAAATAATTACTTTTATAAATAATATACACTGTTGTAGTTGTAAATTCCAGACATTTCTTCTTTTCCTCTTGTGGCCAAGGTTTTATGCTTGGCCTAGGAAATCTTTCTTTCACTACATTAAATATTGTAAAATAAAAGAAAGTATGTAAATATAAAAGCCCCAAAGCAAAAAGTTAATTTTCAACACAGATGGGTTTGAGGAGGTTTATTGCCAGTTTTTGAAAAAAAAGTTTGTGCCAAAGGGTACTTAGCTTACAACTGAAAGAAAATATTTCCTGTACTAGCTGCACAGAATGATGGGTTTCATTCTCAGCTGTTTGAAGGGTCATTTAAAATAAAATGAAAAACATTAAATATCCAATTCCCTTTAGGCCCAATAGTAACATTTACTCAATCTGTGCTCTCCTCCAAAACTGAAAGAAGGTGTGGTAGATAGTAAGGCAGAGGAATGTGTTATTATGTAATTTTCCTAAACAAAAATTAATCACAGAAGGATAATTCTGAAGTTTTTAATCAGTGGGAAACTTATACAAAGTCAATGAGAGTTCAATCCAAATAGGAGAAATTTAATTCACATTTCATATGAACTGATACCAATGAAAGTTTCCATATCAAGCCAGGAAAATCTGCTTAATTTTCAATGATACAGTTTCTTATAGCTTATTTTTATAAATAAGTAAGCATTGGACATTATGGAGGAGCCAGTTGCCAATTAAATAATACATGCAGTCATTTCCCTAAAAGAGCTAATATTCTATAATAAGTAAATAGTGCAAAGATGTAGAGAAGTGCTAGAAGTATGCAACTAAAATTTCCCCGCAACCATAAAACATGTACTCAATCAAAATTTAAATTGGGAAAATTTGTATCAGTTAGAAAAGATTGAAAGATACAAGGAAGCCTTGCACTCATATAAAAGGAAGTTCTAATTAACTTCAAATTTTTAAAAGCTTCTTTAAGGACTTCATCAGGAAATGTCAAGAAATATCATTTGTTTATTTAAAATTTATAGTCTTCAATAAAATTGTAAAAGGAGGGGTTTAGCTTAGAAGTATCATACTTAGAGCTGCCACAATGTCCAGAAATTCTGTAATAGTCCATTATCATCATAAACTCATTTGGATTTCCCTAAGATTTAAAGAATTAAACATGCTTAAAATAAGGTATTATTTAATAGTATTGAATGATTTTATAGTTTAGATCTAAAATGCTCCCAAATGTCTCAAGTGTCTAGAAAGTGGTTGTATCATGAAGGCACAATATTCTTCAGTAAACTCATCCACTAATAAATTCAGCATTGCCTTTACTATAAGGATTTGCAGCCTGGCTGAAATGCGGTCATGGGGGCATGACCTTGGAAAATGTTTTCTTGACTCCTCATCATCCCTTCCTTCTTGTTTTCTGCACCTTTTTTGCCATAAATCAAAAAGCTGTTTTCCACAAGGCTCTTCAATCAGGCTGTTGGTTCTTTGAAGCAACCTAAACATGGACTGAGTCTATTGGAAACCGAGCTACATAAACTTCTCCAGTTGTGAGTGTCGGATATTTTGTCATAATAACGGAAAGGGAAAGAAAATTGCTTCCAGAGAAGAGGAATTGTTGCTTTGACTGTATCTGACTATGTATTTTTAAATCATTTGGCACTGATCTATATAGGTTTTTAGATGAGAAGCCTTATAACATTGTATGCAGAATTCAATGGATAATTCTGTCAGCACTAGGAAAAAGCGGAATACTGCTCAATATGCAGACACTAAGGCTGCAGTCACTAAGTTTCAGATGGTAATGAAGACTGGGAAATTGAATGAGAAGCCATGAATGTTTTATTCTGGCAAGAATATGTTTGCAGTGCTGGCTAGAGAGCTGAGCAGATTAAAATGTCCACTCATGCAGATACAGGGAAGGGGTTTTGATCCCTGGTGTGCCCGGAACATGCTGAGCCAGTGATTGAGACTAGGCATGGTGACACTTGCCTGTAATCCCAGCACTCTGGAAGCTGAAAACAGGAGGATCACTACAAGTCTGATCTGTGTAGTGAGACCCTGTGCTAAATAAATAAAAGAAATTTGTTTGCATTTTGTCTATTTCCAAAGACTTTTGTACAGCTGATTTTAGGATTTTGTTTGTTTGTTTTTATTTTTTTGCATTTGGTACAGGGTCTACAGGGACTACAGGGTCTCATTGCATGCATCAGACTAGTAGTGATCCTCCTGTTTTCAGTGTCCAAAGTGCTGGGATTAAAGGTGCATGCCTACACACCCACATTCAATTGCCTTCTCCGCACACACCAGAGGCAGGGCTGACACCGCACATTGGGGATCAAACCTTGGGTGCTATGCTCTGCCTAAGCAGGTGCTTTTGTCTGCAGAGCTATCTGGCCAGACCCTTCTGCAGCTGATTTTAAAGATGGAGGGATAATTGATCCAATGGAGGAAATTTCAAGGCAGCACAATGTTTTCAGATGGGGCACTGACATTGCAAGGTTTTTACTGTTGTTGCTGTTGTTTGTTTTTTAATGGCTCTATACTGAGAATAATAGACAAAAAGGAAAGTTAAATGCTTTCAAAAACTGCAGGTTGGCCAGGAAGGAGCACTTCTGAAGTTGAAACCAAGGATACATACCATGATTGGTAACAACTTTACTATGAAAAAGTAGTCAAGTACTTTGTATCAGGACAATAGAAATAACTATATCTCCACCCATCAAAAGTTCAGGTTGTAAAATAGTCAACTCTTTTTAAATACTTTCAGAAGAAAACCCAAGGGAAGTTGATTCCTAAGTTCAGCCATTTGGGTACTTAGAAGCTCAGTTACTTATTAACCTGGCAGAATATCTTCATATCATCATGCTATTTGTCTTTCAGGAATGCAACATGTAGGTGTTGTGGGGGTCATGGAAGCTTACAATCCAATTTTAGAAGAATGCCAAGGCAAAATATGTGAAAGAAAGCCAGGCAAAATATGTGAAAGTGGCATACTCCTTGCCACCAGTCCATGAGTAGCCTTGAAGCTCTGAGAGTGAAGCTAAAGGTACATCAGAAATCCCAGGAAATTGAAGATGTCAGAAATGTAGAATGTCTTTTGAGCAGAGCCAGCCCTGATAGACTGCAACTATCACTACCAACAGCATAAAAATGGAGGCTTCTGGGCTCTTTGGAGCTTACACTCACCACAATCTACCCTTGGTTCTGAATATATACATACAGGTTTCATAGTTTTCCTCCTAGTTTTCAGTCATGTTGTTCTAATTATTTTAAACTAGAACAAATTCTGTCATTCTTTCCTTTAGGAATGTGAATATTTGCTCTATGCCATTGTGTCCTGGAAGTATTTCACTTTCTTTTTTATATTTGTATTATGTCTCACAACTATAATTTTGCCTTAGGTCTCAGAGGACTATTTGAACATAGATGTTTCAGAAATTTGGGAGTGCTAAAATGTTAAAAAAATCTTAAAGTTGGACTGAAAGCATTTTGCAAGAAAATTCAATGTACCTGACCCATTTGGAAGCTAGGGATAGAATGTTTTGCATTAACTCTGAAAAGTAGTCCTAAACATCTCATGTGTTTGAAAGATAATGGAATAAGGGGTGATTGCATTTTTCAGTGGATCATGTGCTATGAGAAGATAGGACATTGTTTGAGAAATATATATATATATATATATATATATATATATATATATATATATATATATTGTTTTTGTCAGGAACAGATTGAGTAACTGTCCTTCCCTCACTGTGACTTCCCACCACTTCATTTAGCCCTTAGAGTCTGGAAACTACAGATTGGCCACACTGGAGAGCACCAGCCAAATAAACCTCTTTTATTTTTTAATTAATTAATTTATTTATTTATTTTGTGGACCTGGGGATTGAACTCAGGACCTTTTGCTTGTAAGGCAAGTGCCTAGTCTATGGAGCTATCCCTAAAATATCACAGAGCTTTTTCTTTCTTTCTTTTTCTTTTTTGAGAACGAGGGATTGAACTCAGGCCCTTGTGCTCACCAGGGAAGCACTTACTCTACTGAGTCATCTCCCCAGCGCCAAACCTCTCATAGTTTAAGGTGAGGTTGTTGGGTGATTTTTAAGAGCAACAGGAAACTGAATAAATACAAATGCAATTATCCAGAAAAACTTCTGAATAACTTTTTTAGGAGTTGAACTTATACAGGCAAGTTTTGAGGAACTCGTTTATTTATAAATGTTCAAAAACTTGACTTCAGCAATATGAATAATCTGGGGCACTAACTTCTAAGTGGGCATATATGAAAGAAAAGCTAGGGCTGAACTCACAAGCCCAAAATATACACTGTGTTTCACTGGGATTTCTAGTCCTATTCTTTTGAGGAGTCTCCATTCAAGCCAGCTATCCCCCTACTGGGAATTTTCCCAAAGGATTTGGATACACTGTATCATAGAGATATATGTATACCTATGTTTATAGCAGCACAATGTGTGATAGCAAAATCTTGGAAACAACCAAGATGCCCATCACATGAAGAATGGTTGAAAAAGATGTGGTATTTCTATATAATGGAGTATTACTCAGCTATTAAGAATGATAAGTTTGAAGCATTTATACTGAAGTGGATGCCACTTGAACATATACTCATAAGTGAAATAAACCAGACACACATGTGTAAATATCGTATAGTCTCCCTAGTATAACAAGCGAAAAGCAGAAAT
>PVKA01055808.1:0-10155 GCA_004027165.1 Ctenomys sociabilis
CCCCACCCCTCAGCCTGGTCAGTGAGGATGATCCGCCGGAGGCCACCACATGGAGATGATGTCTTGGTTGTACCCGTTTGTGGTTTCACTTTGTATTTAAGCAAACAAAAAAAGGAAATAAACTTGAAAATTATTTGTCACCATAAAAATGAAATGAAAAATTAAAATATTTATTGCCAGGCAAAAAAAAAAAAAAAAAAAAAAAAAAAAAGAAGGGAGGGTTCAGGCCACTGAGAGTACATCTAAAGGCCTTTGGGGAATTTAAGTCTAAATTTGGCTATCTTACTCCTTTTATTATTTTAATTATCTAAAATAATAAGAAATACTGTTTCAACTACTTCTGAGTCATTTTATTAATAATCTCTTGAAAATTGTCAAATTCCTTTGACATCACCAGTAAAACAGCACAAGGGGCCTAGAAATAAATTTGTGCAAGAATTAGTACATGAAAAAGGCAGAGGTGGGTCTTCAAATGAATAGGAAGAGATGGATGCACCAATAATAGGACAACTGAGTGTCCACCTGATAAAAGTTAAAAAGCTTCTTACAGTATTTGATATGTGAATGAGATAAATTCCAAATAAAACCAAAATTTAACTATAAAAAGCAGAGCTGGGTCAGTAGCTCCATGGCCAGAGTACTTGCCTGGCACACCACAAAGGGCCGGCTCTACCCCAGTGTGAGGGAGCAGAGCCAGAGACAGAGGAGGAAGAGCAGGAAATGGTATCTAGGGCATAATGAGGAAAGCTTCTGTTATTTGATTTTCTGTCATTTGGACGTGCTCCACACTGATCTCACTATGTAGACTGAACTCATAGTAATCCTCCTGTTTTCAGCCTCCCAAGCACTGGGATTATCGGCATGCGCTGGCACAGCACACCAGGGACTGAATCCTGGTCCCTGCACCTGTCTAAGCAGGCACTTTAGTCCACTGAGCTATTTGGTGAGCCTCATTCTTTGTTGGTTTGTTTGTTTGTTCCTTTGTTTATGTTTTTAGGAGAGGGTCTCTGGGGCACACTGGGGATCAAACCCTGGCCGCTGCTCTCTGCCTAAGAAGATTCTTTGCCCTGGTTTTTATTAATGGTGTTTGTTTGCAGTTCTGGAAATTGAATCCAGACCTCATGAAAGAAGAAGATCGGCTCTTTCCACTCAACCACTGAGCACCTTTTCATTTTATGACAAGGTTCCTCTAACCTTACATTTTTATATATTTATTTTGTGGTAGCAGAGATCAAACTCAGGACCTTGCGCTTGCCAGGCAAGCACTTATTCCACTGAGCTCTCTCCCCGGTCAACAAGGTACCTCTGAATTGCCCACCCAGTCCAAAAGCTGGCCAGATAGTTTAGTGTACTAAAGCACTTGTGAAGGCAGACACAGAGACTGGGGTTCAATCCCCAGCATGCTGTGCCAGCCTTGTCCCCAGAGCACACTGAAACACTTCTGAGACAGGGCGTGATGGCTTGCGCTTGTAATCCCAGCGCTTGGGGGGCTAAAAACAGGAAAATCATTATGAGTCCGATTTCTGTAGTGAGATGCTGTCCTAAGTACATAAAAATAAAAATAAATTGCCCAGTCTGATCTCTAACTTGGGACTCTCATACCTCCGTCTGCTGACGCTGAGGTCTGAGCCACCGTTAACAGACTGAAAGGTGCTCCTGCTGTTGTTGATATCATCGGTTTTTAATCAGTGAGGAAGGACAAGAGTATAGAGTGAGAAAGAGTCTCCTTTTCTCAGTGACCTCAAATACTCTTTTAAGTTTTTACAAAATCTTTATAGAGTACCAAAACAAGAATAACTTTTTATGGGGAATGAAAACATTTTAAAGTCGTTTCAGATAGAGGTGGGTTTATGTTGACTTAAAGCACAGCTCTTGGGCTCCCACCCCAGCTATTCTGGAGCTACCACACCCTTAACAGGACTTACTGACCACCTCGGAGTCCCAGGAGGCCACTAGCATCGAGCAGGAACAGGAGCAGGATCCGGCTGTTGAAGAGGCGTGGTGCGGCCTGTTGCTAGCATTCCTTCAAAGCTGATCATTACAGACGTTAGTTTTGCTTTAATTGTTTACAGGAAACATTCACAGCTCAGGCCAGCCTGGCATCCCTAATGGGCCGAGGCTAGAAGGCGTGGCGCAGGTTAGCAGTTACAGACTCACTTTACAAGGTTGATCCAGTGGGTCTGGGTAAAGGAGTCCGGCATATTTATCATTGGTCCCATCTGTGTGATCAACCTCACAGTTATAGGACCCTGTAGGAAAGATCCCCACCTGTCCTGGGTCCTCACTGACTTTGACGAACTAGGGCCTTCAAACTATTCGCTGTCTTCTCAGTCCAGTTACTGATCTAGTTTTAGTCTCTGTTACAGTTTGTGTCTAGGTGTCCCCAAAGCCTCAGGCGGTCATGGAGTGGCTTCTAGAGCTTGCGATTAACTCCTGATCCAATGCTGGGATTATGGTGCGAGTGCTACACCCGCTCTGGGGCAGTAGCCTGAATACAACCTAAGGATGGTAGACAGGCTTGCGAGCTGCAGCTGCCCCTCCTCCTCCCTTCTGGCTCTTCCTCTTCACTCTTTGGTGCCACCAGGAACTGCTGTCCTCTGCCCTGTGCCACACTGCCTTGGAGCCAACCAGGTGTGGTCTGAAACCTCTGCTAACTGAGCTAAATAAGCCTTTCCTTCCTTCATTTTGGGCATCAGATATTTTGTCTCAGCAACGAAAGAAAAGTAACTGAGACAGTCTCCAAATGTCCATGAGGGACTTGCCTAAAATCAGCAAAGGACAGCATCCCAGCTAGTTTAGAAGCCTCACCCTTTGGATCTGAAAGAGAGGCAGGGGAAACCTCAGGCTCCTTGGGACAGAAACAGAAAATACCTGACCCACTTCATACTCAAAGGGAAAAACTGTCTGAGAAAAGAACTTTGATTCTCCAAAAGGTGTCAAGAGACATATATGGGGGCTGGGAGATGGTTCAGTAGAACAAGTGCTTCTCTGGCAAGCACAAGGATCTGAGTTCAATCCCTGGTTCCACCAAAAAAAAAGACAAGTATGTACAATTATCTTTGTTGGTTTTCTGAGATAGGCTCTCGCTCTGTATTCTCGTCTGGGCTCCAGTTCTTCCTGCCTCAGCCTCCTGAGTGTGGTGACTGTAGTCTGTGCCACCACGTGGGTTGCAGTAGGGATAGTCATGGCTGATAGGCTGCGGATAAATTTGTTTAGGCCACTTCCTGCAGGCAAAGGTGAGATAGTACACACAGAAAATGCCACAGTCCCCTCCACATCCATCTCTCTGCCCTCTCCTGTGTGCACACTCAGCTGGTCCCCTGCAGCCCTGGGAGATGCTCATTCCTAGGCCATCTGCTGAATGTGTTCCCACAAGCCTCATGTGCTACCGCTGAGCTCTGAGGCAATCCACACGTGCACACACACATATGCCCTGTCTGCCCTACATATCCTTAGACTGTACCCCTCCTGGTTCAACCAAAAGCTGGCTGAAAATATTTAGGGGAAAGCTGAGCAGAGTGGTGCACATGCATAACCACAACACCTGGAAGGCTGAGGCAGGAAGATTGCCAGAACAGCCATGCAGTGAGTTAAGGTCAGCCTGAATTACCTAATGAGACCCTGTCTCAATAAATAAGGGGCATGGGAGATGGCTCAGTGGAATAAGCACTTCCCTGGCAAGCACAAGGGCCTGAGTTCAATCCCCAGTTCCACAAAAAAAAAAAAACCTACTTTTTTATTTCTTTTATTGAGAGACAAATATCAATGAGACAGTTATAAAGCTGATTAGTGGGACAGTTTCAATAGTTAATATATTTTACATTGTTATCTTCTTAGTGATTATCCATAGTACAAGAAGCAGACAGGATATCCTGTCCAAACACTATTAGTACAAATCTTTCTTCTCATAGACTTAAGTGAAAGTAGCTGTGTATTTATCCTAACTATTCTGTATATACAAATACCAAATGGTCCTTCCTCTGTATCCCCTTTTTTGTTTAGTCCTGTCAGAGATGGGTATTCTACTGTCACTTAAATACTATAGGTGCTTGAATTCAGCAAAACACTCCAACACAGTCCAGCAGTCCACAATAGTAGTGGTTATCCACAGAAGTTGTTGACTGGAGCCTTTTACAGCTCAGCATATTAATATGGCTTTTCTTTATACACCTTGTTTTTATACTTTGCTGGATGGTTAAGACCAAGATAAAGCAAGACCTATATAACAAGAAATGTAACTTTTGTATCTGACAAGGTCAGTCAAGTCCCCTCAGAATTTATCCTGTAACCCTGTACTGCACTTTGTAGATCCTTTGTGAGCTGCAAAAAAAAAAAAAAAAAAAAAAAAAAAAAGTAAGTTTTTATCAATTTTATTTTTTTTTTTTATTGAAAAAAATTTTAAATAAATATTATTTCATCTTTTTTTTCCTTTTCTTTCTTTTTTTTTTTTTGCAGAACCAGGTATTGAACTGAGGTCCTTCAACTTGCCAGGGAAGTGCTTATTCCATTGAGCCATGTCCCCAGCCCCTCATTTTTAATCTTTTTAAAGAGAGGGTCTCCTTATCCAATTCAGGCTGGCCTTGAGTTCACTTTGTAAATCACGCTGGTCTCTAACTCACAATGATCCTCCTGCCTCAGTCTCCTGGGGATTAAAGGAGCGAACCACACTACACCCAGCTCATCTATCTCTGTGAAACTGAACTTTACATTAACAAAAAAATAAGCGGTTGTTAGCACAGCAGGCTGCCTGCCTTCCTCGCTGTGGGGAGGGTGTCAGATGACAGCTATGCCGGCCCTTTTCTACCTAGCAACTGATAAACAAAGAAAAAACTCTTTGCCATTGGCCAGATCTCAACTTGACAACCGGTATAAATACACTAGTCTTAAATTTAGCTGCTGAAATTGCATTTCAGGGGAGAGAAGGAAAAGAATGTAACTTTTTTTCAGAGCTCCTTAGGCATCTTATTAACATGAACTCCACTAAAGGACCCTCAGATAAATGAAGAGCAAGCAAGACTTTTCTGTACTAGAGACTGAACCCAGAGCCTTCAGCTGTGCTACATCCCCTCAGCCTTTTGTTCCTTTGTTTACTTGTTCTTTTTGTTTAGGACATGCTCTCACTAATTGTACAGACTATACTTCTGCCTTGGCCTCAAAGAGGATTACAGCAGTGCGCCCACATGCTTGGCCGTGGCTTTATTTAACAACACATTTAATGCTTCCGCTCACAGACATGTCCAATTGCCCTAGACTGTGTAGCCCAGGGTGGGACAAGGTGTGAACTTGAGCAAAAACATCTGTGTTTCTTTCTTTCTTTCTTTCTTTCTTTCTTTCTTTCTTTTTTTTCTTTTCTGGTATCAGGGATCAATCTCAGAACCTTGCACTTGCCAGACAAGCACTTATTCAACTGAGCTATCTCCCCAGTCTGTGTTACATATTTTGTTTGACTGCAGTGTGAGTTCAATGCTGAAAAGACTGCAGAGAAGGCCCTCAAGTGTTCTTTGCTAAACCAGCTCAGGATGACCAAAAAAAACAGCACCAAAACTTACTGCCTTTCTTAGCTCAGTGCTAAGATCTCGGATTCAATCCCCAATATCACTTTTAAAAGGGTGCTGCTGTGCAGTTTTCAGCCACGTTTTTAGTTTTTGATTCTGCAGCACTGCGGGTAGGGACGGGAATTGACACTATCAACCCTTCTGGCAGATTTTTACTTCTTTCTCATTGGTCCACTAATGTTTGACCAGCGTGATTTACACTAGAAGCTGCGATGGAGAGATTCGGTCTCCAGATCAAAGAGACTTTTCAACACATCCAGGAAGGTTTCCAGTTCCTCAGGCTGCTTTGCCTTCACAAGTCAGGAGACCTGCCCTCGCCCCTTGCCTGCCCAGTCCATTCCCAGACTGTGCTGTCCCTGTTGAAAATAGAATCTCCCCTCTGCAGGGGGAGAGGCGGGGCTGTTCTGCTCCCCAGGCCAGAGTTATCTATACCAATCAGACAAGACACTTGTTGAATCCCGATGTTGGGGAAGCACAGAAAGCTTTTTTACCTCCAGGACAGCCTGTACAGCACCAGGACACACTTACGCTAAACGTGTGTGTGCTGCTCTGTCTGAAATCCGATTACGCTGCACATCAGCGTGATACCCCGCAGCCCTACCCCACCACCCACCCCACTTCTACCCTGACACCTACACCCGCAGCCCTGAAAGGGCAGGAAACGCACCCTGGCCCAGAGCCTGGCGGAACTGCTCTCACCTCCACGATGCAAGCCTGGTTGCATCGCCCTGTTTCATCTGTTCCTTTGGAAGTCAGGCACTGCCCTTGAGTTATCCCTGCTTCGGCAGCATGACTTCCTTCCACACAGAGTGAGCCAACATTAAAAGATGGAGCACAGGACATTTGCATTCCTTGCCAGAAAGGTGGAGAGAGGACTGGCCCACAACGCACACACCAGGATGTCCTCTCAAAATGGCGCACCTAGAGACCATCGTGCTTACTAAAAGAAATGGAACACCAAGTGTTAATGTTGCATGGTTTCTGTTATATCACAAGCTCTAAGTATAAATAACTAGGGGGCTGAGGAAATGGCTCAGTAGAATAAGCTGTTACCTGGAAAGTGCAAGGGCCTCAGTTGAATCCCCAGTTCTGCAACAACAACAAAAAAACAAAAAAGTATAAATAACTAAAGAGAAGCTGGGTATGGTGGCGTATGCATGTAATCCCAGCACTTGGGAGGCTGAGGTAGGAGGATTGTTGTGAGTTCAAGACCAGCTTGAGCTACAAAGTGAGCTTAAGGCCATCCTGAACTTCATAGTGAGACCCTGTCTCAAAAAGACATTAAAAAAAAAAAAATTAAATTAAAAATAACTAAAGAGAAAAATAAAGAGTTAATAGGAAAGAGATGATAGATCTTTTGCAAATGGGAAGGTGTCATAGTTTCAGGGTTTTGCAAGGGTAACAATACAGAGCACATATTTTATAAGATAATTTTATAATGAATCACCCAAAGAATCATATAATAAAGAGTGCAGGAAATCTGTCCACATATTAAACACCAAAAAACTCAGCCGAGGGCCTGGATTCCACAGCATCTCAGTTACTCTTTTCTCTCCTTTCTGGAACAAATATCCAACACCTGAAATGAAAGAAGCAAAGGTTCATTTAACTCACAGTTCCTGGAGATTTCAGTCTGTACTCTGCTGGCTTCAAGGCAGAGAGGGCCCAGGGCAGAGAGCAGCCTTTCCTGGGGGCAACAGAAGCAAGAGAGCAAATAGGAACAGGAGCAGCAACGGTGGCTGCAGAGAGGATTATTCTTAATCTGATTGCTCTGTAGGCCTGAGGGAAGGACTTGTAGGAAGTGGAGGGGCAGTGGGAAGAATAGGGAGGATTGTCTATATTCCTTAAAAAGATTTCCTTATTTTCTAGAAACCTATTAGGAAAGTCCTGTCTCCAGTGATCCAACTCTTTCCTTATAGTTCCATCAGGGCTCTTCTCAATTACAATTACCTTGTTTACTAGCCTCAGGTCAGCATCTTTGGGAGTGCTCTGCAATGGTAAACTGTTGCTGATCTGTATTCCTTCCTTGGCTGTTACACTGGAAAGCCCAGATAGCTCCCTTTATGTGACTATAGTTTGTGGGTGAATTTTTCTTTTCTGAGCTTTTCTACATAGAATAGCTATTTTTACCTATTTCATCCCAAATCCTGAGATCCAGTGTACCAACTTTAGGAAAAGACGGATAAAATGTCACTGTCTCATGGAGTAATCTAAAAACTTGCTTACATGGCACCTTAATACCACCCACCGTCTTTTAACAGTCTCATAATCAATAAACTAAATTCTTCCTCTTCTTTGGATAAAGACTGAGCTTGCCCCATTGTTACCCTTGACGAACAGATTCTTATTTGCTACTTGTGTCTGAGCTCTATAGTTAATAAAATGCTCCGCTTACCTTTAAATTGGTCATGCAAGATCCAGTGGGTCCCTTGCACAAGATTCTGGTGAGTGGTCTTTGTGTTGAGAAGGTCATGCATTCAAGCCACTTTGAGTGCTAAATTGGAGGAGACACTTCCAGGTCCTTGTCAAGGAGCTAATGTTTGTAATCCCAAAGTTACATTATTGGAATCCCATTAAGTTAATTCCAATCTACCACTTTCACTGCAATCCATGGTGAAAATAAAGACACTAAATTATATTTCAATCATTGGGGAGTCAAGGAGCTCTAAGTCCAGCCACGAAGATGGCTTTCTGGAACCAAGAGAGCGACCCAGGGGTTTGCCCAGTTTTTATTCAGTGGGGGAGTGGCTTGAGGAGGATTGACTGAGAATTATTGGAAGAAGGTGACCATTGTGAGCTGAGCTAGGTGGGAGGCCTACTTTTACCTCCACCATATGCAGAGAGGATAGGCAGAGAAAGTAATCTGCATTATAATTGCTTAAGGCCAATTGAAGGATAAACAAAAGTCCTAGCCAGCTCTGTACATAAATAGGGTCAGGCTTAGTCAAAATGGAGACAGTCCCTCTTCTTTCAGGGAGAGCTGCTCAGGTGGTCCTCCATAGATACCTTTTCACATATGATCCACACTACCTGTCAATCAGGAAGCAAAGTCCACATGTCATACAGCATTGTGTATCAGCTTTTGCCACATTAGGAGTGCCCCAAAAAATAAAGACTGATAATGGCTCTGCCTATGTTAGTAGACATTTTTAGAGCTTTCTTGATATCTGGAATATACAGCATGTTATATTCCAAGGTCAAGGTATAATTGAGCATACGCACCTTAAATTAAAAAATCAACTAGCTAAACAAAAGAAGTGGGGCATAGAAGGTCAGAGTTCTCTTCAGACACATTTAAGTTTTTCCACCTATGTTTTAAACTTCCTAAGTCTTGCTCCTGATTCTGAATTGCCACCAGCCATGCTACACTGGGGAGAAGGATCTAACCATTCTCAGAGGTCTTTACCTTCTGTAGCTTGGAGGGACCCCCAGGCAGGTGTGTGGAATGGGCAGAGGGTATGCATGCATTTTCACAGAAGACAGAGAAGCATTATGGATTCCATCCCGATGTGTCCGTCCATGGACCAGTCAGCTCCGTGATGAATCACTGTCACTTAGAAGCACCCAGAGACTTCAGCCCCCTACTTGAAGACCTCCAGTGTCTCAGCATCAAAAGACCTCGACACCTGTGATGGAAGAGGCCTCGCCACTGCCCACAGGGGTGAACATTCCATGCTCAGTACCCAACTCAGGAGTGCAATAGGTCAGACCCTCTACCCAGACCTCAAGCAACGGATGTAACAGAACATCATCCACTAGCATGGGAAGGCCTGCAGCAGGCCATTCATGAGGCGCGCCACCTTGTTGATCGCCAGGCTTCAATTCAATCACTTGAGAATCTTTTCATTGCTACACTTGCTCTTCTAACAGCGACAGTATGTGTTCCCTTGGTTCACGGAGAGGAGTATTGGGCCTACATACCTAATCCACCCTTAGTTAGACCACTTACTTACTTGGATGGACGGGCCCCCAGAAGTTTTCCATTCTATAGAGAGCAATACTCCCTCATCTGCTATTAGATAAATGTCATATTGTTAATTTTAAACAACCAGAAGGTAGATAGCCAGTCTACCTTGGTTTAACTATAACAGAAGGGGCCAGGGAGATGGTTCAGTAGAATAAGTGCTTCCTGGGCTAGCTCAAGAGTCTGAGTTCAATCCCCAATTCTGCCAAAATAAATAAATAAAAAGAAGCAGACACATAGCTGTAACAGAAACTACCTGCTCCTACTGGAGCCCAAGCAGTCAGACCCTTGCTGGCCTAATGGCCAGGCAAGAGATTGTAATAAAAAAAGTATTTTTGAGCCAGGCATGGTGGTGCAGGCCTGTAATCCCAGCAGGAGGATTGTTGGTGAGTTCGAGACCAACCTGAGCTACAAAGTGAGCTTAAGGCCAGCCTGAACTGCATAGTGAGACCCTGTTTCAAAAAGACAAAAATAAATAAATAAATAAATAATGGGCAAGGCCCTAGGTTGCTCTCTTGGTTCTGGAAAGCCATCTTCGTGGCTGGACTTAGAGCCTCTTGACTCCCCAATGTTTGAAATATAATTCAGTGTCTTTATTTTCACTGTGGGTTGCATTGAAAGTAGTAGATTGGAATT
>PVKA01055809.1:0-10167 GCA_004027165.1 Ctenomys sociabilis
GGTCTCCAGATTCCCCTGACCTTGGGCAAAGCAGTTGACCCCAGTGGCCATCACAGCGGAAGTGGAGAGGCCCGGCTGTTCTACAGGGCAGTTGGAGGATCTAAAAAGGGAAACGGGTGGCCCAGTCTAATCCCAAGGCTCAAGGTTTTGAGTGACTCAGAGAAGGAAAGGAGTTAGAAGCAGTGGACACAGTTGAGGTCGGGGCAAATTGGAAGGACTTAAAGATCATAATAAATATGCCAAGTGAACACATGAATGAATGCGTGAGCAGCGCAAGCAGGGTAAGAGGGAAATGGAGGAGGTAGTCAGGCCTCGAGCAGTTGCGTTCAGAAGGACAACCTGCTATCCTGTTAATTTGTCTCGAAACTGTCTCATTGCTATTTGTTCTTTAATAAAATAAATTAAAAAAAAAGGACAACCTGTCACTAACTCCTGGCTTACCAAGGGTCCTGGCTTTTGCACAAACATTTTCCTTTGTCTCTCATCCTGGGCTCTGTGTCCTCCCTGCAAGGTGAGACTTCCTGGTTGGCCCTTCCTGCGGCCCCTTGCCTCACCTCTACTTCCAAAGCCTTTTGCTTCTCTAACAGGGAAGTGTGGCCATGGAGCAAGGCCAGAAGATTTCTTCTGGTTTCTTCTCTAAGGGCAAGGACAGCCAAACTTCCTTCCTTTCCACCCATATCGTATGCTTAGGGATGACCAGAGGGGTGTGTCAAGGGGGATCTGTGGGGTTGGGGGCACCGAGTGGCTACATACAGGGTATCCAAGAGTACTGAAAACATGGGGCTCTGCAAAGGAACATGAATGAGGCCCTGCAGCCCTTTTCCCCTCCAGGCTCTTTGGACCCAGCACTGGGGTCACAGACATTCTGGGAGGATGAAGGTAGAACTTTTTCCTTGGCCCTGCCCTCTCCGGTTTGATATCAGCGTTTCTGCCCAAGGCCAGGAAAAGACAGGAAGAAGACAGGGAATGAGGGGAACCCAAGGCTCAGAAGTCCCCAATCCAGTCTTTTAGGGCAGATAACTTGTGCTTTATGAAGAGAACGATAAGAAACACAAACTCACAGGGGCCAGACACTCATGTACACAAATCCTAAGGTGTCAGGAAAGAAGGGCAGCGAGATGGGGTGGGGAGGAGCAGGAGGCTGTGGCCTGGGTCCTTACAGAAGACTCAAAATGTCTCTCTCAGGAGGAGGCCCTGCCAGCTTGGGGCCACTCTTATTGACTTTGCCTTCAAACATGATGACTAGCTTGAGGACCACAACCACTTCCCCAGCATCGTGTTGATGAAGTCTCGGTAGGAGATAGTGTCGCTGACCCCACCAGTCACCTCCAAGATCATGTTCTTCATCTCCAGGTGGGTCTTGGGCACTCCAAGCTTCTCCATCATCCTCTTCAAGCACATCAGGTCAATCTCGCCCTCGTTGTTCAGATCGAACTTCATGTACTTCTCTTTGAAGGCTGTAAGCTTCTCCAGAAGGTTCTCCTCTTTGCTGTATTTCTGGTCACAGAGGAACTCCCGGTCGATCTCCGCTAGCTTCTTCTCCTGCTGGGCTTTCAACAAGCTGAATGCCTTCCCTCCTTGGAACCTGTTGCTGAGCCCGACCCGATATAGCACGTGCTAGTCTTCCGCCTTCTGGGGCTTCGCAGCTTCAGCGAGGGCTGGGACACAGAAGCTCAGTTCTCTTACTGGTTGACCACAAACACTTTATCATGCACAACTACCTTCAAATATTCAGATCTCTGCCATTTCTTTCTGGTGTTTCCATTATTCTATTCTCTTATTCTCATGGCTTCTTCCCCATACTCCTGAACTGGGCTGGAGAGATAGCTTGGCAATCTAAGTGCCTGTTTGGCAAGCAGAAGGACCTGAGTTTGATTTCTGGTAATGCATGCTGTGCTGGACCGAGAACAATGGGTGGCACATGCCTGTAATCCCAGTGCTGGGGAGGCTGAGACAAGAGGATTACTACAAGGCCTAGTCATGTAGCAAGTCCCTGTACCAAATTAATTAATAAATAAATTAAAAAAACCCTACACTACTGAATTGGTGCAGCATCTTCACTATAATGAGCTTGCAATTCAAAATATATTTTTAAATCATAAAACAATACATTTCTAATGCACTAATTTTTTTTCCCAAAAAATAATTACTTGTTTCAGTCGGTGTATTTTTAATAAGTTATGACCCATTTTTTTTTTTCCTGTTGGGTGAATTTATAGTCCAATGAAGATTTATGTATTTATTCTACTCTGTATAATTTAATTTTATCTGCCCATCCTTTTAAAATTTAGAGTATCTTACTAATTTTCTTGGATCCTGTAGTCCAGACAGATTCCTGGATGTATGACACCCTAAGACCAAATCTGCCCCAAGTCCATTAGTCTGTTAGTATTAATCCAGCACTAGTGTGCATAGGAAGTACAGGGATTTCCCAAATGTATGGTTGGTGTGTTGTGCAGAATGGATTAGTAGAATGGCTGGATATTTGTAGCTCATGCCCATAAGCTTCCAGCTCTGAGCTGGAAGGGTAGTTCCAACACAGCTCACCCACAGTCTCCACGGTGTGTGTGGCCAAGCACTAATTCTAGTTGTCACTTTGGGGGAAATGATCCAAGGCTACTATGAAATTATTGATGTTTGCCTCTTAGATTTGCTGGGTGTGTCATATGTGTAGAGTTTAGATAAGGAATGTGGTGGTCATTCCTATGGCCATCAGTGTCATAGTGCTGGTTCATTATCTGGAAAAGACAATCACATTCAAAGCAGTGTAATGCACAGGCCTGCCTACTGCTAATGCAGTAGGTTTGAGACTGCTGCAAACGAGCACGTGGAATTACTAGAAAGAATATAATTCCAATCAGTGGGGTTACTGACATTGCCCTGGCATCAGGGCAGGGTTAAAGGCTCTTTCCTTAGGAGACCTCAATATCTGTCCATTGTTTACTAGGTTGGGACTCAGTTCTCACACAAAGATTTGTTCTTAGTTTCCTAATTCCCCTTTTGGTGGAGTCTTGCTTTTTGTTGTGCAGTCCCATGCTGGGAAAAGTGGTAGTGGATGCAGTGGTCAGTGCAGTTCATTGGCCATTAAGAAATCCATCTTCTTGTAGTACATATCTTTGTTCTGTGTTGGGTTGGGTCTAGATTGTCAGTCTACATGAACTAGCCTAGAAATGATACCATTGATCCTCTGCCTCAAGATGTGTCTCACTGTGATATGACTGATACCAAACTCCAAGACATAGATAGTGTTAGGCTTGCTTTGCTGCCCTATCTTCTAGTTTCTATAGCTTTGCTCCAATTTATGTGGTCTGAGGTTAGGAAAATGGCAGTGGTCTACTTTTTTTCTCAAGGGACCACAGCCTAATTCCTGTGTGTTATCCTGGGGACAGGGGTCTTGGGTCTCTGTCCAGCACTGGATTTTACTATGGAAAACATGACATGGGATTTCAAGTCTAGAGCCTTGACTCAGTTTCCTTTTCCTGCTTCAAACAGGGGGCGTCTTTCAATGTTGGAGGAAGGAAGATGAGGCCACTTTCCCCCTTCCTGACTACTTTAACATATCTGTCTTACATCAAAACTAGAGAGGACTCTTACTTGGATTCATTATGTCTTGTTACAATTGGTTGTTGCATGACTAACTGTCTTTGTTAGGGTATGATCAGTGCAATGTGTAAGGTAGGCATCAACTTATTGTTCTTCTCCTGTTAAATTTTAAAGGTGATGTTTTTAGATGGCTAGTAATTTCTGCAAAATTATCTTGTGCCTTTCTAAAGATTTTAATAGATCTTATAAATTTTTAGTGCATCTTCATATAATTTTAAATGATCATGTCAGCAAATAATAATTTAAAGTTTAAAATATATGGGCTTATCTTATTTGTTCGGCTTCCATAAGCATACATTTGGGTTTATCCAGTCCTCACACAGCAAAGTTCAAATTTTTAGATATTTGTTAATGGTAACTCTATGAAGCAAAAACTTTCCTGTTGGCTTCTCAGTTCACAAATCATTACCTAATAACAAATGCACATCATGATCAGGGACTGATCCCATTATTTCTTCCAATATGTGCCAGCGATTTGTCACTGCACCTGTTACTTAGTTAATGCACAAACAGCAAAGCTTATAGTTGAGTAACTGAGAAAGAGAATCACATGACAGAGATGAAGAGGTAGCAACAGGACACAAAAGTTATAATGCTGGTGATAAAATGTCAATCCAATAGGACTAGAATTATAGAATAGTTATCTGATAATGGGATTGTTGACAACGCTAGTTTCTCAGCAACTCTAGATACATAGCTAGAATAATTTAGTAAAGTCCAGCTTAAGGACATGAATGAGGAAAGCAGTTGACATGCAAAAGATGAAGTTAGCCTATGGGAAATGACACTGAGAAAACATTTCACATTAAGATGATACTCAGAGATATTTTATCACATTAAAAGTGTGAGGAATAAAATGTTGGAAGATGATCTATATTTACATAGTTCACCAAAGCATAGAGCAGCCACTCATTTTGTATAAAAGTGATAGCATAAGGAAAAGGCCAGTGCTGTTTAAACTAGACTTGGTAAGAGTTTTATGATGAAATGAAACACTTTGCTTTGCAACTCTTTTAGTTCAAGTTGTAGAATACCCAATAACTTTGCTTTTTCTATTTTAATTACCTTATAATTACCATTGTTATTGAGCACAACTAGTTCTTAATGTCTTGGCAAAAATTCTAAAGGTCATAGAACAGTCTCCTTTGTATAGGTTAATGCCATTTTTTATATTCTGAACTCAAGTACAGAGTGAGGATTTCCCACATCCTTCACCGTGCCACATCAGTGAAGCCTTCAAAACAAAGATAACACTGGTGAGAGGAGACAGACCTAATGGCTGAGTAGGCAAGATATAGAGTTTTTTTCTAAAAAGTTTGCAGTATTATAATGTTGAGAAATTATCCAAGAAGTTGCTCAAGACTTCTCTTATATTTCCTTTAATGAATTGTTATTTTTTGTCTTATATATATTCTGTAGGTGTGTTTGTGAGTTTTATGAGAATTGCTTCATCTTTGTCCTATGGTCTCTTCTGACCTCAAATTTGATTGTTCAAATTAAGGACTTTTTTAGCAATTTGCTGCTACTATATTTTTCTTATTTCTTGTGGGACATGGATATTATCTTAGGAAAGGCAAGGCTGTAAATAGCTGTCACTTTAGGTTGAATTCTTTCCTGAATAATAACACCAACTTAAGGATATTTTTAGTTAAAATACATGTATATATGTCCATGAATATGCATATATTTATGATATTTCAGTAAGCTTGTTAGAAGGAGTCAGTATTCACAAATTAGGATGAAACTACCATTTTCCCCATAACTTCAGGACTTTTCTTTGGTGTACTTGAATTTCTAATCTTTAAAGCAAACATAAGATGAATCCATTGCTTGTTCTATTTTTATTAACTATTTTCATGCGTGATTCCCCAGAACGGAAAAGGGGTGGAATTAAAAAGTTCAACATTTGATATTATGTGTAGAGCTGAGATATAACTTCCTTAACGATGGAGTTTATTTGTCTAGACTTCATACATTGAAAAAAAACGTAGAGAACAATATGTATGAGATATTATGCTTTATTTTTGTTGACTGTGTTACTTGGCTCAATATTTAAAATGTTATCATAAGTTAAAGGAACATTATATCCATGATAAGAAATGGCTCATTAGAGAAGTAATAGCTGCTAAAAAGCAATAGTGTTGGCTTGGTATGAAAAAATTACCCTCTTAGCATGATCCCTGGATTTTTGCATTATTAAAACTTGCTAGGGGCTGTGAAGATGGCTCAGTGGAATAAGTGCTTCCCTGGCAAGCACAAGGGCCTGAGTTCAATCCTTAGTTCCACCAAAACAAAACAAAACAAAACAAAACAAAACAAAACAAAACAAAACAAAACAAAACAACTTGCTAAATGAGTATACCAGATCCTGAAAGTGTTTGATAACAAGTGGAAATATGAATTGATTTAGACTTCTAACCTAGAGTAATGCTTTATATAATTTAGATTCTGTCAGGAGATACACAAAGATTTATCAAATATTGATTTTTTGGTGAAGATCAAAGTGAAGACCCATACTTCTTTACTTCAATCTCCTTGCACCTTGCTTCTCCTCACCATGAAGTATAATTTTTCTTTTTTATGTTTCCTGTGCTACTGTTTTGCTTATTTTGATATCTTTTTATTAAAAAAAATTTGAATAAATTGTCTTCAAGAAAATGCAATGTGAAAGACTTTGTGATTGGTTCTTGAGAGAATGATTTTAATTTGTACTATCAGGGTAGGGGCTGGCAAAATGTACTCAGATTATGTCCCTGACTGCTACTATAGTTACATTTGTCATGGTAAGACAATGCACCTATTCTGTTGGTTTCTTTATATAATGACATACTTTCAACATATATGTATAAATATTTTAGTTCTAGGGAAATAACATATCAAGGTATAAATTGTTTGATATGTAGTACTCATAGGTTTGAAATAATTTATGAGTGTACTTTGTAATTTTAAAGCAAAAAATCACATTTTCCTTAAGAAAATGAAGTTATATAGGTAAAACAAACACATTTTAAAAGAGAAAGATCCAGCTATATGAATTATAGATAAATATAGTTCCCTATAATATCTTTTAGTTTTTAATTTAAAAAATACTTTGAGCTAATTTTAGTAAAAAAGAACTTTTAGAGTAAAACAAATAAAGAAACAAGCACACAAACAAATGCTTCTTACTCTAATGAAATAGTTGGCTGATAAGTTATAAATCAGAGAGACAGTTCCGAGCGGTCCCATGTCCCACCTCGCAGCCCAAGTCCCAGCGCAGCTCAGCATGTGAGTGAGAGCCCCAGGTCCGCCGCTGGAGAAACAATTCCCAGTGGTCCCAGGTCCCAGCCCATGGCCCAAGACTGAGTGTAGCTCTGATGGTGAGTGAGAGCCCCAGGTCCACCTCACCAGTGAGACAGTTCCCAGCGGTACCAGGTCCCACCTTGCGGCAAAAGACCAAGTGCAGCTCGGCCTATGAGTGAGAGCCTTAGAGGTCAGTGCTATACGATAGGATAAAGACAAGGAGAAAAACACAATCTCAGGCCTCGAGTCCACCAATAAGTGCAGTGGACACTAGCTCAGCTGAAATGAATGAATTGACAGATATGGAAGCAAAGGAACAACACCAGAAAGGTACAGAGGAACTCAGACGAGAATTAATTCCTGAAATAAAAAAGAAATATATGAATACATAGCATCTGAAATAAAGAATCAAATGAAGAGACATCAGAGGGAAAACCAATGCTTACCCAGAAGAAGTGCAGAGAGCACTATTCCAGCTGAAACTTATGAATTAACAGCATATGAAGCAAAGAAACAACAGCAGAAAGGTCATGAGGAATTCAAAGCAGAAATAATCTCTGAAATCAAAAAAGAATTCTTTGAAAAAAAAAAGAATTCTTGGAAATCATAGCATCTGAAATACAGAAACAAGTCCGGAAATATACAAAGGAAACCCAGCTTGGAAGAAACTCTGCAGAAAAAGAATTAATTACCTCTAAAGAAGACATGGATAAAAAAATAGAGGAGATCAGAAATATGATGGATTCCTTGAATGAGCAATACAGAAAAGAAATAGAATGCATGAAATAGAGACAAAGAGATATAGAAGAGTTGAAAATATCAATCATGAGTCAACAAAACCACTTGAATGAAAGTGAAAACAGAGTTCCAGATCTTGAAAAGGCTGGTGCAGCAAGTGAAAAGGTGAGAAAGGATCTCTTAAAAACAACAAGAATGCAGCAAAAAATAATCCCTCACCTGCAAGATGATGGCAGGATGAACAATGTATGATTAATTGGTATCAATGAGAATGAAGGAGTCAATACAAATGACATAAAAAGAATCTGGGGAGAAGTAATTGCAGCAAACTTCCCAAATATGAGGACACAACCCAGCATTCAGGTAACCAAAGCATACAGAACACGAAATAACTTCAACCCAAGTAAAAATATACTGAGACATATCATAGTCAAGATCCCAGAAATACAATACAAAAATAATATACTGAAAAGTGCTAGAGAGAAAAAGCAGCTCACATTCAAAGGAAAACCCATCAGAATTACAGCTGACTTCTCTACACAAACCATGAAGGTAAGGAGAGGATGGAGCAGAGTTCTTCAAGTCCTGTATGAAAACAAATTCCAGCCCAGACTACTATACCCTGCAAAACTCTCTTTCAAGTTTGATGGAGAAGTGAAATACTTTCACAACAAAGAACAACTAAAGAATTTCATGATGACAAAGTCATCTCTACACAGGCAGCTGAAAGATGTTCTAGAAAGAGACCATAATGACCAGAACTCCATGAATGAGAACAGAAGGAACCCACTAAACAGGACAGACAATTAAACACAGGATACAAAGGAGTAAACAACACCAGGCAAATATCATGACAAACATAAGTCAGCACATTTCAATTATAACCGTCAATGTAAACGGACTCAATTCTCCAATTAAGAGAAATAGACTGGCACAGTGGATTAGGAAACAAAATCCAACAATATGTTGTATACAAGAAACACACTTAACTCAAAAGGACATTCATAGGCTCAAAGTCAAAGGATGGAAAACAGTACTGCATGTCCCAGCACCTCAGAAAAAATAGGAGTAGCAATTCTCTTCTCAGACAGTCTCAACTTCAAACCAAGAATGATCAAACAACAAAAACAAGGCCACTATGTATTGGTCAGGGTAAAATTCAAGAGCAAGAAATAACACTCATAAATATCTATGCACCAAACACAGGAGCACCCAACTATGTAAGACAAATCTTAATGGACATGAAAAACCTAATATCTAAGACCACAATCTTAACAGGGGACCTTAACACTCCCTTATCACAGAAAGATAGATCAACCAGACAAAAAATTAGCATGGAAGTAGTAGAACTGAAGCAGAGCTTGGAACAAATAGACCTGGTGGACATTTACAAAGTGTTCCACCCAAGCACAGCTGAATACACAATTTTTTCAGCTGCACATGTGTCATTTTCCAAAATAGACCACATATTAGTCCAGAGGTCATGTGTAAGTATATGCAAGAAAACAGGAATTATCCCATGCATAATATCTGACCACAGTGCAATGAAACTGGAACTAAATGACAAAAGAAACCAGAAAAACCCACTAAATTCATGAAAACTAAACAACATCCTACTCAGCACTGAGTGGGTCACAGAAGAAATTAAACAAGAAATTCAACAATATCTACAATTCAATGAAAATTCAAGTACAACTTACCGGAATTTATGGGATGCGATGAAAGCTGTTCTTAGAGGGAAAATAATAGCTATAAACTCACACATTAGGAAAATGGAAAGGGAACACATTAGCACCTTAATGTTGCACCTCCGACAACTAGAAAAAGAAGAGCAAACAAAACCCAGAGCGCAAAGACAGGAAGAAATCATAAAGATTAGAGAAGAAATTAACTCAATTGAGATGAAAAAAACAGTTCAAAGAATCCACAAAACAAAAAGCTGGTTCTTTGAAAAACTAAATAAAGTTGATAAGCCTCTTGCCAACCTCATCAAAAAGAGGCAAAAGAAAATTCAAGTACAAGAGATAAGGAATGAAAAGGGTGAAATCACCACAGACCCACTGGAAATTCAGAAGATTATTAATATTTACTTCGAGAATCTTTACGCTCACAGAATAGAAGACACAGAAGAAATGGACAGATTCCTCGAAAGGTACAAATTACCAAAACTGAATCAAGAAGATATTACAACTCTCAATAAGCCGATAACAGCCAATGAAATTCAAAACGTAATAAAAACCCTACCGACAAAGAAAAGTCCAGGGCCTGATGGATTCACAGCTGAATTCTACAAGAAATTTATGGAAGATATAATCCCCACACTCCACAAACTCTTCCACGAAGTCGAAAAGGAAAAAGTCCTCCCAAAATCATTTCTGGAGGCAAGTATAATATTCATTCCAAAACCAGGTAAAGACGCAACCAAAAAGGAGAACTACAGGCCAATCTCCCTCATGAACATAGACGCAAAAATACTCAACAAAATCCTGGCAAATAGAATACAGCAAATCATCAAGAAGATCATACACCATGACCAGGTAGGAT